>WOVY01006103.1:0-180565 GCA_013436015.1 Rhipicephalus annulatus | reverse complement strand
ATGGTGGCGAGATTTGGGATACACATCTCTTGTTCGCTCTTATAAACAACAATGGCAATGTTGCTATTTTCTAGAGAGAGGTGTTGTGATGCTGAATATGTTTCTGGGAGTGTGAGAGACCCGGCGCTGGTGGTCGCATTTAGACGGACGTAATGTTCAGCATTGAACACGCGCACTCACTTTATGAGCAACGTAGGAGGCATATCGGTATAAAATTTCATTTACATCACTTAAACGACACCTTTCATGATCTCGCTCCGGCGTCACAATGTAAAGACATCGTCAATGATACGAAGAAGCAGCGAAGCAACCATTGACCTTGTAATTAAAGCTGCTTGCCACATTAGTATGAAAAATGTCGCGCAACTGGGAACCTGTGCAATTGCACATTAAGCCATCTCTTCTGCGAGTATTTAAGTGTTGTGCAATTCTAATTTCAGCAATCGGAGGACTTACCCGTAATTTAAGGGGCGTTGCGCTTGAGAATATCGTTGCGGCACTTCCTCAATCGTCTTTGAGGGTTTATTGCTCCTACGTCATCGTTATACAATACTCCTCGCCCGTGAAGCTGTATTTCCATCTCCGCAAAGCGTTTGCCTCTCTTTAGTCGCTACAACGTTTGATTCGGTTAAGCCATTTCGTGGCGAGTTTGTTGGTGACAAGGCTATTTGCTTATACTTTTAGTATATACTCTCTCACGATATATGGCTTGCACTGAAGCCACTGTAGCAGCTACGTTGGAGCACTAACATGATTTTTCATGAACCTTGTGAAGTCACGTTAGTCTTTTCAGTATATATGATGCTGGTTCCTTCACCATATGCGCAGAAAGTCGATATTGTTTCAGTCACGATGTTATGACGTTGAATCAGTTTCTCACTCACTGCGTGGTTATACTGCATTGGTGTCATCTGAGCCATCATGTTGCGGTCATGTTGTTCGGGGGTGTAGCCAGAACGTTTTAGTTTTTTTAAGGGGAAGGAAAGTTCATCTCGCTTTTATAGATGTTCGTTTTGTTTGTTTGTATGTGTGCGTGTGTATGCACATTTTCATTGGAAAAAAGGAGGACCACAACCTTTCTGGACTGTTGCACGCGATTACAACAGCTGACGGCACAGTCTCGGCAATTCATTTGGGGCGGGGGGGAAGGGGAGGGTTGAGGTCAGGAAATTATTCATAGTAGCAACAGCCCAGGGAGGATTATGGTGGCGACTAGGGAGCATTCGTTGATGTGGTGCATATGAAAATGCCAAACTGAAATATTTAGGCGGCGTTATACATGTGGATCTACGTTTAGCAGAGCTGTTTCAGTAGAAGACGGTTGCCCCTAGATGAAATCTGCCTAATTCTCGTACTTTCACCCCATTCCTGCATGGCGTCCTGATTTAAAAACGGGACTTTTGACGACCACGTGCACTAATATGCCTATCGTGCCTCAAGTGCAAACGAGATCCTTGTTGAACATGCTGGGGTTTGTCTGAGTTGCGATTTCATATGACGAGAGCCAAGTGTACCTTTCCCGCGTTAGGGTGCATGCGAATATCACATCAACACGCCATCGAGTTTTCTGTAAATGCAGTAGAGGGAACTCTGGCGTTAGTCTCTATAAGAGCTGCAATGCACAGTGCTTTGGCCGGCATGGGTTGGTTGGTTGGTTGGTTGGTTGGTTGGTTGGTTCCTGAACAACTTGGCGCAACCCACCTAGGTTGATAGGCCATGAATCGGACGGTGCCTCGCTGCATGGCCAGCATGGGACACGGATTTGTCTAATCGTTATTCTTACGGCTTCGTTTGGCTTCTTGGGACTCGCATTCACTTTGCTGGAAGACGAAGTTCAGCAAAAGCTCAGTTACGCTTCACCATTTTGACCTTTTTAGGCTTACCAATTCGAATCGGCTCACGAAGTTCGCCACAGCCCATTGTTTTATTCTAAACAAAACAAAAACACAACTATAAACAAATTCACAAGTGTGTTGAAAACCCGCAAGCACGAAGAATAGGCAAATCGGCATGCCATATACCTCATTCCTGAATGATCGCAACGCCAGAGCGTCCTGTAGTTAATTTTAGGAAACTATACGGAACGCGCTGTTAACAGAAGTGACTATCTGCCTATGGTAAGTGTGTCGCAAACACACCGCCTCTATAGGCTGTAAGTGGCACTGCCCAACACTCGAAGGTATTAAACATCCACAAATACAGGAAAAACACCCTTCATTGTAGCTGAAGCATAGTGGAGCATCTGATGCGTAATTCGAAGGTTGTGGGTTCGGATCTCACGAACACGAAAGGTTACTTTTCGTCCGTTTCAACTTTTACATTGTCAGTGAGAATCATTACAATGCAGCTAAAGAAGCACAAAGAGCATCTCCTATGCCATCCTTGACTTGAATGTCTGTAGCTTTCATTTGCAGCCATCAGTCGCGCTATCTGCATCGCAGAAAGGTGGGTGCTACAATTCAGAAAAGGCGCGAAGAAGAGACCGCAAACACGTATGTAATGGTAAATTAGGCATTCTTGTAGCGTAAAGGTCTTTTACGTCACTTCCGGTTGAAATATTATAGATGCTTCCGTTAACGCAGTGCTGTGCTTACCGAGATGATGGACATTGGGCGTTCTGGCGATATATATATATATATATATATATATATATATATATATATATATATATATATATATATATATATATATAACCTTCTTAAGGATTCTCAATGCCAGCCGGCAGCTATCACATGTAATTTGAGTGGGTCGTTCCGTTCATTTTGTCAAAACATATAGCACTAACAGTGTATTATTAGATAATTATTTATGCTCTCATTACAAATAATACTGTAAGATTTACTAGTTATATTCGAACAGTTTTTATTGGTTTAAATTCGTTCTCCAGACGCATGACCGACGACAATGCTGTCGACAATGGTAGACAACAATGCGTGTCGCGAAGGGTTACAAACAGGGTATTCAAGGCCGATCGTCCTAAGTGGCCGGATTTCTTGCCTCACGCATTCATTCACGTCAAGGGCCACAGCTTATGCAAAGCTGTAGACGCTCTGTCGACAGCTTTGATACAAAGAGGTGGCCGTATTTGTACAAAGACGTGATTCTAACACAGTCCCCTTCAATACCGGCGAGCTCTCGGGCCTTCATGCGACCATACAGTTCCAACGGCGTAATCCTGGACTAACAAGGACTATGGGCTTCCACAAAAGGGCTGTGGCCGTCCGATTCTCACATTGTAGAAGCTTCCAGTCGACCTCCTGACCTCCTTAACATAAAAAATAAACAAAACAAACCCGGCAGGTGGTCGCAAATGTGTACCGTGGCGCCAGGAAGACGGCTGAGGAAGGTGTGAACATGAGACGTCTCTCGATAATTTGGCGCGAGTTGAAAGTGTCCGGAGCCAAACGACGCGGTGAAGTGTAGCCCCTTTGTTCCCGCTTCAATGAGCGTCCGTCGAAGGCCAAGTTACTAGCGCGCCTTCTTCAATGGCCGCGTCGAGACCGTTTGAAGGATTGAATTTTTAAACAGCGGTGAGGCTCTCCACCTCTCGTCGTGTTTGTAGACCTTCCCTTCCTCTTGAAGTCTTCTCTCTTTTTTTCGTTCGCACCATCAACCACTCTCTCTACCGCTGATGTTATCGTGAAGCCCTCAGGTGATGCGAAGTAACCGGAGTAACCGTGGTGCTTTTTAGAGTGAAAACACGGCGTCGATACAATTTCAACGTACACTTTAAAAATCCACGCATATCCAGCAAATGAATCGTGGTGATGGGGCGAAGCAGCATGCATCAGATCATAAATCGTGGCCTTCTATTTCGATATGGTTAACATCCTTTTGTTTTGTTGATTGATTAATATGTGGGGTTTGACGTTCCAAAACCACCATATGAGTATGAGAGACACCGTAGTGGAGGGCTCAGAAAATTTCGACCACTTGAGGTTCTTTAACGTGCACCCAAATCTGAGCACACGAGTCTACAGCACTTCCGCCTCCATCGGAAATGCAGCTGCCGCAGCCGGGGTTCAATCCCGCGACCTGTGGGTCAGCAGCCGAGTACCTTAGCCACTAGACCACTGCACCGGGCCTTCTATTTTGTTCTTGCTAATTTTTGTTTTGTTATATGCTTTGATTGATGGGGTACTAGATGTCGGTGTTTTTCCCTTGTTGTGGTCATTTGTTTGTTCTGGTTAAGAGCTTCTTGATAACCACTTTGTTGTTCACAGATGTTTCGATTTTTACATCTGCTGTACACTGCTGGTGGTGGTTTATGAGCGGAGGGGCACTGTGTGGTCGTAAGCATAAATTTTCAAAAAAAAATTATGCTTACGACCACACCACTTTGGCGCTGCAATCGTTCAGCGACCAGGGGAATTATGGGTATTGCATGGATTCGCCTAGTCTTCGTGCCTGCGGGTGACAAACGCACTTGTGGCTTGGTTTATTACTGTGTTTTGGTTCTGTTTCGAAGGAAAGAACTAACCGTTTTCCACTTAGTGACCTGATTTGAAGTGGTAAGCCTGAAAGATTCAGGTAGTTAAGCGTAACCGCCGAGCTTTCAATTGCCGTAACTGCCGAAGCGAAACTGCCGATAGTTGTTTCGTAACAATGCAGCTTCAAGTCACGCGAAGCCAGAACGAACGTAAAGTACGAAGACTAGGCAAATCCATGTCATACCCATAATTCCCATGCTTGCTGAAGCGCCATACGTTTCATCTCCCATAGACACTAGCGCCTTAGTTCCCTCTAGTGTATAAATAGGAAACTCTATGGTCGTAAGGTACTTCGCGCCTCAAAAAAGTCCTTTCTATGGGTAAATGAAGCGGTTTTCAAGGAAGGTTGGCGCAAGAGTACCGTTTTATTATGAAATATTCTACTTCATTTGACGAAGACAAGACATAACATGTGCTTTCCTGTCAATGTCAAAAGTATAGCGCTGGAATACTTGAAGCGAATATGCATTGCCAACTGGCCCCATAACGTGTTTTGTTCAGTACAGTTAAATGCATGCGTTACGTTTTGCTTGACATGCCAGTGAATGTATGAATGGTGTACAACTTTGTGAAATTTCCGGCGAGATTTAACGTGGCCCGTGCTTAGGCCTGCCACGGAGAAATGCCAAAGCCTTGCCTCAACGTTGCCTCATGGGCTTGCTGGACTGTTCACGTTTAGATGTCGAGGTCTGAGCTGCACAGAGCGGTGGTTCACCTCGCCGACAGGGCTTCCGAAGAAACTGCCATCATTCTGATAATTGTTCTACACTCCCACAGAGTGTGTTTGGGTGTTGCTGGTCCTTCCAGGCACAATTAGAACCAGTGAACAGAAACAAAACAAGTCGTTTATTGAAGATGTAAAAGAACGACTGGGGTTCTTTTCTTTTGTATTGTCGGGTTTTACGTCCCAAAACCAAGATATGATTATGACAGACGCCGTAGTGGAGGGCTCCGGAAATTTTGCCCGTCTGGTGTTCTTTAACGTGCACTGATATGGCGAAGTACAGCGGCCTCCACTATTTAGTCTCCACCGAGATGTGACCGCCGCAGCCGGGGCCAAAACCGGGACCACAGCTGGGACCCAACCCGCGATATATGGTTCAGCAGCCGAGCACCCTATAGCCACTAATCCATCGAGGCGGACAACAACCAGGGTTCTAAATGGGTAGATGTTCGGGTCTTCTTGGTGACTAAGCTTGCAAAGGCATGCTATAGCAGCCGTGGAGTCTCCGTTCAACTGGTTGTTCTGGTACCCCTGAGATGGCCGCCATCCCCAAGTGTGTGGTGTGGGTTTGCACCCGCGATATACGGAAAGAAACGCGGCTCTTCCGTCACACTGTAGCGTTTCCTGATCCGCGTTCAACGCCTTAAGCAGTGATGTTTCCGTGCATGAAATTAAATTGTACCCTTAACGATGTCAATCTCTAATCAAATCGCGTAACAGTCCCCGTGCACTAACTTATCGAAACGCTGACCATTGGTGCCTGTTACGGTGGAAGCCGTTTTTAGCTGACCACTTTACGCAAGTTGCTGTCTAAGACCCTTACAGTGCAGCTACGCACAGTTGTAGGTGAAACTTTCCAGCATCGTTGTCACGGCTGAAAAGATTGACCGCGTAAAATAGGACTCGATTGACGTCATAGTTTTTCACTGTTACCCAGCGTACTGCAGTTCTTAGGAAGAATAAACATTTGGCCATGTTGGTGCGACATTTTAGGGGTGAAGCTCCTTAGGAAATAGCCTTGTCTTCCATTGTGGTCACGGTATTGAACCATTGCTGCAGTCGAAACATGGGTGAAAAGAAAACGTTTACATAATATACTTCAACGTAGACATTATATGATAGGAGATTGCTGTTACCGGACTATTGAAGAAAGTATTGATGAATTGATCTCTACTAAAGTGTGCTTAGATGTTAAGAATTCTCAAGGAAACCTGTAAAACAAAGGTTTATGTCGAGAATTCAATGTCCCAACAAATCACCCATAATAAAATGGAATCTTTCCACCGGTATGATGATGGCTTTCTCGGATTTACTTTCGGGGCATATGCTACACTGCAGTGATTTTCTAAATTATCCTTGAATCGCCTGAAACGACTGGGAGGCGAAATAAATTTACATTTACATATACACTTGATCTCACTCAGTTTACATCATATGGGGCAACGCTCGGATAACGGGCGGTCGATACGATACCCACAGCTTCGCCCGCTCGTCACGATTCCACTTCGTGGCAATGCGTGGATTTTCGGGCAGTATTTAGGGAGCAAACCTATTAAAGTGGTGACAAGAAGCGGCACGCACACACTCATTCAACTGAAAGTTGAAAGTTAGCGCTCTTGTGCATCCCCTCTTGTTTACGACCTAGGAAGTTTCTGCACCAAACAGTGAAGAGCGTACACAAAAGCCTGCGACTGTGTATTTATACTTCAGTTATTGTTTTTATTTTTTCACCTTGTAATGCCACACGTGCCCATTTATTTCTATTTTTATGTTACCGCCCCCTTACACGTGTAACTGCTGCCTTACGAAATCCGCTCGCGGGGAACTGGAAATCGTCTAGATAATCTTACAACCTTTCGATGAGATTACGCGCAGAACGCGAGCGCTAAAATTTCTTCTGTAACCCATACGCGGCCGCTGGCGATGACGCTGGAATCTTCGATGGTAAATGTATAAATGCCATCGGGCCTCACCGCTTCACAGTTCATAGACGGCCGACGCTCTGATGCGGCTATCAATGTTACAGTGTGTTTCGCTGTAAGTTGTGTTTTTTTCCCATTTAGGGGCACAGGTTCGCTCAAATAAAAAGTTTGCTCTTGAACAGGCTGAGTGTGGTGTGCATTCATGTTGCGACTCCGTGAGAACAACTGACACCATGACCGTTGATTGATTTGATTGATATGTGGGGTTTAACGTCCCAAAACCACTATATAATTATGAGAGACGCCGTAGTGGAGGGCTCCGGAAATTTAGACCACCTGGGGTTCTTTAACGTGCACCCAAATCTGAGTACACGGGCCTACAACATTTCCGCCTCCATCGGAAATGCAGCCGCCGCAGCCGGAATTCGAACCCACGCCCTGCGGGTCAGCAGCCGAGCACCTTAGCCACTAGACCACCGCGGCGGGGCTATTGACCCACTGTAGAAAAATAAATCACTTCGTGAATTGTTCTTAACGCCAGTCAAATGTAAGTATTAAGCTCATCGCACTGTTTAGCCTGTAGATGCCCTTGTGCCATTAAACGTGATCAGTCCACACGGATTCGACGATGCACGTTGAAGCGCCCCAGGTAGTCGAAATTTCCGGAGCCCCTACACTACGGCGTCTCTCATAATCATATGGTGGTTTTTGGACGTTAAACCCCCACATATCAATTAAATCTACGCATTGGACGATGTGTATGATTTTTTAGTCTTGCTTTCATTACGTTGCGCAGTACACGCTAGTATCCGCACATATCGAGCAGCTTTCTGGCCAAACATCTGCCATTTCATCAGACGTCTTTCGACAACTCAAATTTAAAGTAAGCCGAGTGAATAACGACATGCTGCCACACCTTTTCGTTCCGAACATCAAGGCGGCTTTCCTTCGACCATTGTCTAATTTGACATCGCGCCAGGAAAGAAAAAGGGGGTGGTCCCGGTGAGACGTGGTTGCGACGCTATCGCCGATGCTGGCAGCAGGCACTTTGCGGCCAAGACCATGTCCATCCAAGTTAAACTCTCAATGACTCAATTTCTCAGCTCTATATCTCTCTCCTCTTCGTTTCCTCATCTTCGGGGCGCCTTCCTACATTTACGGTGGCTCTAATCAGAAGAGGATCGGTGTACTCCTTTCACTCGGCATGACGGTGGAGCTGTGCTGCCGTATTACCGCGAAGAGAATTGGCCCCCCTCGACCGCGCCACCACCGTTCTTTCCGGGTCCCGTTCGCGAAACGATTAATCAAAAGAACCTCTCGCAATTTACGAGCGTGGCCTTGGGCCTTGTTTAAGGAGCCGAGATCGTGCGGCAGTAGCGCGTGCCCGGTTTCCTATTGTTCGTGGGCCTGGTGGTTGAGATCCCAACTCCCCCCTGGCCTTCTCACGTATCTTTACCCCCCCCCCCTCTTTATCTTTTCCCCACCCCTTCGATCCACACATTACCCATGATCTACGCAGAGATGAGCATTAGTTGTATACGAAGAGCTTTCTGATATTACGATACATTAAAGAAACGTTCGGCGTTGCTCCAGTACACGAGGACGCCTGAGGGGGTACCAGAATTGAGCGGGCTACAACACCTACAACACAAAGGAAGCAAAAAAGCAAAAAAGAGAGAAAAAACAAGGAAACAGTAGACAAAAATGAAGAACATAACTTGCGTGTAAAACGATTTAGCGAGTGGACGATAGATTTTGATGAACGTCCGACCAGGATGGGTCGAGAGGGTAGCTTTGGGCATACACAGGAACAAGGACTCGCATTAGCGGGCATCCTATAGCACATACACAATGAAGTGACTGTTATTTCAATTTCTCCTAAGGCGCTTGCGTCAGGATCTAAAGTCGCTTCCTCATTACCGGCTTTGGACTATAATTGCGACGGGTGTAATTGCAGCCTTCGCTTTCTAGACGGTCGGACCATGTGACGCCCTCTTACTCGCTTTGTATGAAGTAGACACGGAAGGATTACAAGCTATCGCTCATATGGGAACGGGGCCGTTAATAACGCACAACGAAAAAAACAACGATGAACATTAGGGAGAGGGAAGAGATGAAGTGTGTACATTTGCAGGGGAAGGGGGAAATCTTTTCGAGAGAAATGGAACTCTTTCCGAGATCTATTTGCCCTTTGGCATGCCAGTCTTCTGGCAACCGTGCGACTTCATGCTCGCGTACGATCATCATCCCCTCCTCTTGGAGTATCGGGTTTCGTTTGGCCAGATGAAAGACGGCACCACACGCCACCAGCAACACCTCGGGGTGGCAGGTGCCCCGAAGCCACGACGACGATGTCGGTGTGGTCGTGCCTCGGGCCTGTACCGCTCCCTCGAGCAAGCAGGGAGGTCCTGTCACACTTCGGCCGTAGCGCGCGCTTGCGAAACTTCGACGAACCGCCGCCTCTTAACTACACAATTGTTTCTCGAGGCTGCCACTTAAGAGGCGCACACACAGGCGGAAGCGTTAATGTTCGCCGTGTTCGGCCAAATGAAGCGAGAGCTTGATGAGGGTCCCCGCCGTTCTTTGTCTCATTAATTTGGCCGCGCGCTTCAAGGTTAACGCTGTCGCATGGACGCCGCGCATTACGCACACACAAACACAAGCTGATGCGACACGGAGATATCGAACAACTCCTTAACATCAGCCCTAGGGGAAGTACTCGCTTGTTTAAGCTGTATCCTCGTTTGTAAGCGATACCGTAGTACGTCCTTCTGATGAACGGTGTTTAACGTAATGGTCTTGTTGTTTTGAGATTGTGAATCTGTCGTAGAGAAGGACGTTTGGTGAGGGAGTAGAATGCGCAAACAAGACCACCGGGATAGTAAGACGTGCACGTTTGCGTGATGCGATAACAGGGGCGAGCTCAGTCGGCTGGTTGTTTCCATGCAACGATCTACGAGCTTTAGCGTAATTTCTTTTAAGCGAGTATTAAAGTTAACGCATTGATTCCCTTCCTGCTCAAAAGAGTGACGGCATGATTTTGTACGCACCACGTTGATGCCGAGAAGAGACGATGTTTTTATCTAAATACAATGTCTTCGTTGGCATATTCCAATCACATACTTCCTGTGATCAGGCATGATTGTATGCGCACGATGTTGTTTATTGCTTACCAGATTTTCAACTTATTTTCAAATAATAAAACCTAGGGTTCTACGCGCCGAAAATAAGGAGGACACAGTTACGAGGCCCGCTTTATAGAGTGGAGAGCTCCGGGAACTTCGACTATATTGTATTATTTAAGGCGCGCTGCATAAAACAATACAAATGCCACTAGCGTTTCACCTCCGTCGAAATTCGATCGCCGTGGCCGTGGTCCAACCTGCTAACTTCGGGGCAGCAGCCGGATGCATCAACTTGGTACTACTGAGGCGACTGAAGGAGTCTGGATAATGTTTGGCAAATGTTGACCAGCTTCTGGTTGCTGTTCACTGATGTCGATTACAGTTCGCCATTTGCAGCTATGATGGCGACATAGCAGTCGCTTATTTTGAGTTCAGTGATTCTATCGCCCACCAAATTTTTGACCCAGCTCTTCGAAGCAACGCCACAGTGTGCAATTAGAAGTTGTGAAAACGTGGTTACTGGAGTTCTCGGCGAACATTGTTTAGTGCAACGTGCTTCATGGCGGCAGAAATATGGTTCTAGGGTTTAATTTCTTCGTTAAAGTGACTCAGTCTATGCACGCTAATTTGTTTTACTCATTTCGGTCATAACAAATGCACGGTTAGCCGGTTCGCGACGAAAAAGGTAGTAGGCTTCAACATCCTGTCTAGGCCCTGTATTGCTGGCATTGTGGAAATAGCGGATTTGCGATATAGCAGACATGTCTTAAGTACACACAAACAATTCAAGAAGTCCTTACTTCTGAAGGTTATCAAACAACGCTTCTATACGGTGGCAGAGACATTGAAGGTATACAGAAAGAGACACGCGTTGTTTTCGCAGCGGTAGCGTTTGACATTGAAAACTAAACGCGAGAGACAGCCGTAAAGTTCCAAACCTAAACAACGCCACACGGTCGCCGAAAGATTGAATTCCTCGGCTTCTCATCGCGATGCTGCCACGGACCAAGTTGACACGACTGCATGTCTGGTATTCGAATACTGCTCACGACGACAAGGCAACTTCAAGAGTTATCCAAAATACGGAATAAACGAAGCACGAGGTCAAGAAAATATGGAAACATGACCTCAAACACTATCGACAAAATCAATGCCTCGGCTGTCTACCGCAATCCTGACGTCTGCCGAGGTGGGAATGACAGCCACGTCTTGTGTCATACGAAGATTTGCTCGGCACCACGATACGACCGTACGTGTTAAACACGAATAAATGCGTCAAAAACGATGAAATGCTCGATCAAGAGGCGGGAAATGATAATAATGATAAGAAAAACTGGCTTCAAGCACCCGTCATATGTTTTCACTTTTCGGTCCCGCAGGTCACTGCCGGCGTCAAGGGCTATCGCCACGGTCATCACTGGCACGAGGTCTTGTCTCGAGGCAAAACAGAAGCCGACGCGAGCCGAGTCAATAGAAGTCGATCCCGCGCAGCATGTGCTCTAAGCCCGCGATTCTCAGCAGCGCCTCTGGCAACGAGAATGACTAGCGTAAAAATCACGGCCGCTCAAGGTGCGTTTATATCTCGCTAATTGTCTTCACGCTTTGACTGAACAGACCTTGAATCGAGTGCTCGGTAGGAGGGTTCGAAAGACATAGCGTGGCTTAGTTGTAGGTGCCTGTTTTGTTTTAGTCCTTCATTTCGGACATTTGCACGCAGGGAGAAGCTTCTTATCGCCGGGCGCCGTTAACGTCGTTCCAGCTGTCACGGCGTAAGTGAGACGCGCGCGGTTTTTTTTTTGCGTGTAATTGAATTAACTTGTTTTCAAGCTCAACATGCATGGACACTTCTCGCCTTTTTGCGATGTTACTTCGAATGCGCTTCTCTTGGTCGCCACCTTGAGAGGTTATCAACGTGAGAAATCCTTATAAATGCGTATATAATGGCAACCTTCCGTGACCTCCTGGGGGCTGTTATCTTGCTCGGGAATACAGCCTGGTGAATACTAATGTCGTTATCATTAGGCTTTGAAAAACAAACCTTATTTGCATCAGCTCGTTTATGCACATCTGTCCAGTTTCGGAAACGAGCGTGTTCAGGCCTGTTCAGCGCTAACTTTTTTTGGCTTGGCACGAAGAATCCGAGTGCAGTACTTAACTAATTCTGGTGGTTTCACGTGCCAGAAAAACTGTATGATAATAAGGCGAGACGCAACGCGGTGCTCCTAATGACTTTCGACCACCTAGTGTTTTCTGACGTTTGTTGTAGTCTAAGAAACATGTTCTTGCATTTTGCCACCTCGTCGGAATCAGCTGCATCGGCTCGCAATCGAACCTTTGTCCTCTAAATCAGTTGCGCATTGCGTTTAATGCTAATCTGACATGGCAGCTGTGAGCGTGTACTCACATTTATACAAGGTCGGGGTACGGGCATATGCTTTGACTGACATCGACAGGCTGAAGTTTTGGTGACATATTATAGCATCTCAAAGCTGTTCGTTCCACGAAGGGAGGCAAATGTTTCAATAACGGCTTTTATTAACAGTGCTGCACCCTGACAGCGTGAAAAATTGGTCTGGTACCATGCATGAACAAGAATATATAGACACCAAGATACACTTGCGCATGCGCAATAACGATGACATAACCATCACTTCACTCAGCCGCGATGCACTTCACGTGCAGCACCCGATAGCGTCACAACGAACGCAACTTGCAGTTTCTCACTTGAGAATAATTCGTAATAATTTTCCATCAGATGGGCGATCGTTATCGCAGAGTGACAATAATTCCTATGGTATACGCTACTGGGAATCAATCACACTTGTGAAGGTATACACAAAACGCCTCTTTTGACAAATACTCAAAAGACAGATGCACATCTTGCCATAGAACCATTTTTTTTTTTACTGCGAAGTTGTCTTAGTTTACCCTAAGCCGCCGTCATCGTCGTCCCATGCGACCCGAAGGGTTAGTGGATCAAACGAAATGATTATCGTAATTTTCGAAATGATTACGATGGCTTTTGGTACTAAATACTAAGGTATTCGAACTTTCAATAGTTACAATTATAAGATAACCATAATAATTAATATAAACCAAGTGAAGGCACCTAGACTTGTAACATGCTCCCGTAGATTCTGCTTCATCCGGCGTGAAATCACGTGACGCTAGAGGTTCGCAAAAACGCCATTGGCTAATCCCGCAGGTGACGTGATCTCACCTTGCCCAATCAAGCGTAAGCGTGCGTATTTCAAATGTAGCATATGGTTTACGACGTCACGTGATCTGGCTGGTCAAGCGCACACACTCACTGGCCAAGCGCACACACACGCGCCCTGGCGCTAGTGTGCGCGCTTGACCAGCGCGCCTGGAACTTGACCAGTGCGTGCGCTTGGAAGCTTCGCCTACTGGTGGTTTTCGCGGCGTGGCACTATAGCTGATCTTATAGGTGTGCTGTACTTTAGGGGCCCGGTTTGTCGAAAGCCAACTGTATCATGTCACATGGTCCTGCATTGGTCCATACAGGCTTAAAATGAGCCTAGCATTGCTCAACGCTAGTTCGAAACAAGCTAATGAAGTCCAGGACAACGTAAACTATACAGAAACAACAGACTAATCACAATAATTTACCCATAACCACGAAAAATGCCCTTGAATCGTTTGGCCGGCTTTCTTGCGACGCGTGAGAGGGCGCCACCATCTCAGTTAAGGTGCGTTTGCCGAAGCGAACGCTGGGTTATCCGTGTTACATGCTTCTTCATGCTTCACGCTCATAGGACTGCATATACCACGGGATTTACAACGACACAACATAGGCTCCTAGATTTCCCTTGCCTGCCGGATTATCGGTGGTCGCTTGGAAAGCGGCCGTCGTCGGAACTATGGTGGTGGCGCCACCTAAGTAGGGGTGTCTTCAAATAAGTTTCTACGTTTTCGGAGCTTATATGCTACAAAAATAACGTAAAAAAGTTTTAAGAAGCGTAAACGTAATTATAATTAACCCTACGTAAGTGACGCCGTCATTCAGCAGGCAAATCCTTCTATGCAAGGCGTAGCCTTAGAAATTACTAGCAAACGCCAAAACTGCCAATCTCGAAGGCTAAGTACAAAGCCCTTTACTCCTACGTAGGCAGCGCCACCATAGATGACGGGCGTTTCACGCTCATCCGGCAGGCAAGGGAAATCTAGGAGGCTATGCAACACAAATATCTGCACAATGACGACATTAGCGCTACATTTACCGCAGAATTTTTCTTTTCTTTTGCTTATTGTACGCCTGGCTCACGTGGACTGTGTCTTGTCGCAGCCCCGGAGCCGACTTTGCGTATTCATCCACGCCGCGTCTTGGTGGCGCCCTCCCGCGGCTGTACCGCACCATACTGGCGTTGACCAGCGCCTGCTTCTTCTTCCTCTGCCTCTCCGTCCGCTTCATGGCCTTCGACGAAGTCGGGCCTGCGCGATGTACGCAAAAGCATACGCTTCGTGCACATTGTTAATCATAATTACCGACACCTAGAGCGATATGCATGCATGAGGAAAATTAATTTGGCTTCACGGGAAAATGTGTAGTATTATTGAAATACGAATCGCCAGGTCAGCTGACGACACATTCGTCGTTCATAAAGTCAAATCGTTTCAATGCGTGAAAGGTCATTAGATAGAATTCCTCACCATGTCCTGGTCGATAACAATATTACTAGGTTTTCAGAGCAAAACAACTTTCTTTTATGCAAAATAAGATCGAACTATGACTGATTTACAGCAGCTTGCTTCCTCGGTATTTATCTTTGGAATCTCATACCTCTTCATAATAAATTATCTCGGTCACTGCAATCTTTTAAATACAACATGAAAAACATATTGTTAAAGGAACATTTTGTTCATCTGTAATAAATTTATTTTCATCATCACTTCACCATTTTGTATTGCTATATTTAGGCTTTGTATGATGCTGCTATTATATATATATATATATATATATATATATATATATATATATATATATATATATATATATATATATATATATATATATATTATACATCATTTCGTTTTGATTGCGCTTTCTATTGGTTCGCTCTTTTTGCTGCCGTTGGCTTTTATGTAAGCCACTAAATATAGTAGGTCCCCATGACAGTCTCATACTTTGGGGCCTCTTGATTCTGTACGTATTATGTAACCCGTTTTTTATACATGCAATATTAATGCGAGACGCGAAGTTTTCGTGAAAATACATGGCAACTAGCACTTTCGACAATGGCCCGCAGAGTACACATATCAGCTTCGCGAGATTTTCTCAGCCACCTTGGATAGTTAGATGTTATCGTCAAACAATTGCAGTTAAAACTCGCTTGTTTCACGGGCGTATAGCATTCGTCAGTGATTTTGTAGTGCATGAATACCATAGCATAATTTGTACGCGGAAAGTAGCGCAGGATCGGGATTTGCGCTTAAAAACCTTAGCCCGCGCCACGCCGCTTGTTTTTTACGTTCGTTGATAGATGGCAGCACACTGCAAGCGATTCTTTTCTTATCTGAGAACATATCTGAGAGATATGTTCTCCGCACCCTCAGATAAACGTGGTGGGCGACGCCGTGTGGGGTTTTGTGCATAGTGATTGTTGGCGCTATCGAGGTCGTTTGGTGGAGAGAATCCCGCAGACTACTTTCAGCAGTGATGTTCAAAGAAACCGTCTTGACGTCGAAGATTTTGTCACTGAACGTATGTGGTTGTCAACGCGGTGAGAGTGACAGTGACGATAAACCATAAGCTGCTAACTCACGAGCACAGTGTTGCACTTTTCGTCCCGTTATGCGTTAACGTTTTTTCACGCTCGTAAGTCACTTCGATTGTATTAATTGTATAATATCCTTCAGCGAGCTCAAAATGAAAGTGTACCTTTTCTTGTGCATTGAATGTATCCCGATTACAGTGTATGTTACAAAGCACCGCATGCCACCAACACGCTCGATCTCGACCAGCAAAGCGAAACGGTTAGAGCAATGAAATATGCAGTTACGACTACAGTCCACGCCAACTTCTCCTGCACTTCACCGGTACCGTCCGAACGACGTTGTCGTTCGACAAATTTTTCGCAATGTTGACGTTGCCAAAAACGTACACGTGACGATATCCTAGTTTCGATCGCGCTGATGGAACCTCCAACATCCGAGTGCAGGGAATTGCGCACTGTTAGGGTCTGATCATGGCTGTGACACAAGCGCTACCTAATGGGAAGTTAAATGCTTATGTTACGTTGAAGAAGCAGCTACATGATGCTTGCAGCGCAAATAATTACGACGACGTAATATGTTTGCGAACCATCCCTACGTCAAACATTCGGTCCTGTGCAGCCACGACGGCACGCTATTTGCTACAGTGGCCTACTGCGGCAAATCCGCCAGAGGGGCTCAGCACAAACGATCTCGGAGTGCCGTTCGGTTCATACGTGAATTTCTGGTTCGCGCAGCTTTCTGTAGCACGCACAGGATTACGCAAAGCATCGTTGATACATGGTCGATCAGCTGATGCCACCACCCTTTGCACTGCGGCCAGAAATGAGGTGTAGCGAACATTCAGCAGTTCCTATCGGTTGGGAAAGTACTTTCGTTCGATATACATTCACGTGACGATCAAGAGTTCATCTGGTGAAAGCGGCACGGGAAGTATGTTCCTGCGTCCTATCTTATGCGAGTTCACGGGTTGATCATTTCCGCGGATTGCGCAGCGTGCCATCTATTGGCCGTGGACATTGCGCATTACTTCACTCCCAGCGTTTGCGGCTGGCATCAATCAAATCAGTGCAGGCCGTGCTGCGAAGCGTTCCGGTTAAGCTTCTTCAGGACTCTACGCACCTTGGCGATTTCGCAATTTCGCCGGTCGTCTAGCCTTTGCTGCGTGGTTGAAAAGAAAGAAAGAAATGCTATTACTTCTGACCTCCACTTCCACTGGCTGCAGGTAGCGGGAGTGCCATCTGTCCCGAGGTTCAAACCGACACCGCCGTGGAAATCGACACGGTACCTCCAGAACCAAGTGAGTTGGGCACTTAATAATTAAAAATATTAATATAATAATAATGTTTATTTTTCATCAATAGTTTGATGAAGGACAGCTGCAGGTAAAAGCTGCTCTCCAAAAGAGGCAGCTTGACAAAGGCCCACAGCTGTCTTTTAGCACGACAGCAGTGGCAAACAATCAGCGTTCTTCCATTCCATCAGCGTTCTTCGTTTTTCCATTCGAATAACAGTGCAACTGTATGGCAAGGAATTATATAGATTCTGGATTTGAAGCGTAATATTCTTTTAGCGTTACTGCAAGCGCAGTGACATGGGCTGTGTGAATCGGGATCTTTTCAGACCATGTCGAATGCGAACTCTGCCTAACAGGCGTTGAATGCTGGACGAGTTGGTGGGTGTTCATTTTCTAGCAAATCGCGCAGAAGACGGGACACAAGTAAGAAGCGAAACGAGACAGACGAGCGCAGACTCGCCACTAATTTATTGAAGATGTAATCGATGCTTATGTGCGTCCCGCAAAGGGCAACGTGCGCCGAAATACAGTCCCGGATGAGTAATGATTCCGTGAGTCTGAGTGCGAGTGTTGATAATTGTTGAGATTTAACATCCCAAAACCACAAAATGATAATGAAAGACGCTGTAGTGGAGAACTCCGGAATGTTCGTGCAGCTGGGGTTTTTTTAAGGTGCATCTAAATCTAAGCACTCAAGCATTTTCATCTCCACTGAAAATTCGGCTGGGACTCGATCCCGCCACCTACGGGTCGGCAGCCGAGTGCCTTAGCCACTAGAACAACGTGGCGAGTATGAGTTGGAGGGAGTCCAAAGCTCGAAAGATATTACATGAGTGAGTTTGAGTGAGCTCCCCAAGTATTGCCGACCTATGATGTGATGTAGAGCAGAACGGCTGTAGTGCTCTTTAGGATGTGGAAGTATGCCGCAGGTCACGAAAATGCTCCTTTAGTGAAGAAGTGCTGTTGACTTCAGTCAGACAGGACTGTCGGTGAGGTTTCTCGTTTTCTATTTTGCGCAGCTGCACATTCTTTGCAAGAGGATGTCAAGCCCATGGTTCACACTCTGTACGGTGAGTTAGGCCGCGTTCACACTGAGCATTCCAGCCGCCGAAAGTGCTCCGAATCCGGTTCGGCGGCGGCGAGATCCGCCGAAAGGGCCCTCTCCGCGCCAATCGCTCTCGGACCGATTTTTGCGGCTTCTGCCGCCGAATCGGTCACCGCGGACCAATAGGAGCGCTAGCCAAGGAATTTTGAAAATGGTGGCCAAGCCCTACTCACTTGTTATGCCGCAGTGCACGTAACTGAATGTTGAAACCAACGGGTGTTTAACCTACTCTGTGCCTACTTCGCCTCCGTATTTCGTGGAAGAGGTGGCCGAGCTTGCTGTTGGCGTGACCGAGCTTGTTGCGGTCTTGCAGAGCAAAACGAACCCACCAACGCCGCTGGCGTCGGTGGTTTTTCTGCTCTTCGTGCATTACAAGACAGCCACTTGCCAGCAAAGTAAGCAGTACTGTCTTTTCTTGCTTCTTGCGCACGATAATTGTCGAAGTATACACCGCCGGATAGCGTAGTAGCGTTTGCGAGCCGCGACAACAACCGGGCGACAGCGCATCCATCCCGCGCTCGCCCAGTAGCAGATGGCATATTCGGCGGCGCGGGGCGCGTCCAGTGCGAACGACGCTGCGTTTCGGCGGCAGGGGAATTTCGGTCGCTGTAGAAAGCGGATGTTTCAGTGTGAACTAGGCATTAGAGATCACTTGTTGTAGCGAAAATTGTGGACCGCATGTTGAGCGAGGGCGAGCAGACTTGTCCACAACATAGTTTATTGGTGAGAAGCTTAAGGAAGGGGATTATTTTATGGTAGTCTACCATTTATAAATGACCAGTTAGTTCACTTTATTGGGCACAGCACTGTGACCTTATTTGTTGAGTGGTCGCTTCAATTACGTCACTAAAGTTGGTTGCAACTTAAATATACTTATATAATTACAAACTCTGCCCTCAGCTTTTCCCATTCCAGTGATAGATAATTGTAATCGATGAGCCACCACCCCTCCGCGGTGGTCTTGTGGCTAAGGTGCTCTGCTGCTGACCCGCAGGTCGCGGGATTGAATCCCGACAGCGGCGGCTGCATTTCCGATGGAGGCGGAAATGTTGCAGGCCCATGTGCTCAGATTTGAGTGCACGTTAAAGAACCACAGGTGGTCAAAATTTCCGGCGCTCTCCACTACGGCGTCTCTCATAATCATATGGTGGTTTTGGGACGTTAAACCCCACAAATAAAATGAAATCAATCAATAGATGAGCCACCCAGTTGCATCAGCTCATTTTGATGGCGTCAAGCACCTGACGCGTGTGTCAAGTAGGTCACTTTGGAGATAAATCTTTCGATCCATGTGTACTACATGACGGAAGGGGCCAGCGAAAGCTGCACTAAAGCAGCTTCACTTGCTTCCGCTACCTAAAAACGTCGGTCAGAAGTAGTGGCTCATTAATATGAAATGAAAATGATGATATACTGAAATCACAATGTGGATAAGTAAAGCAATAGAAATAAGAAATATTACATAATGTAAACGCGAACACGGAACAGGATAGAATAGTCATGATGGGAAACGCCGCAAGCTAGGAGAGAATATGTCTATGTACAAGTGTCTTACGAAAATGTAGGAGTAGGCTACATATATATATAAAACTATAAAGTATATATAACTAATCCCCTGTATGCATTTTGTGAAAGAACAATATTGATGTCATATGTTATGTCGACATTTATTATACCATGATAATTCAACATTTTAGGAATGACCTTGCATATAATTGGTTGCAGTAGTTTGTGCGTGATCGAGATGTTAACCAGAGGTTATGCCTGCGAGTTTCATATCCACTCAGAAATGGCAGTTTTGTTTTGCTTAAGGTCTGTTTTTATTCCACTTTGACTTGGGCGAGTTGGTATATATATATATATATATATATATATATATATATATATATATATATATATATATATATATATATATATATATATATATATATATATATATATATATATATATATATATATATATATATATATATATATATACACGGTTAGAGAGGGGGCTTCTGCGCGATTTAGACGAAGACCAAGGTGACGCACAGGGCTCGTCTGTGTCATGTGTGTCTCCTTGAACTTCGTCTAAACCACGCTGAAGCCTACCCGAGTCTGCTTTTATCACCCTACAGATACTATAACTTTGTACATTATGAAGACTGATGAACTAATCTTTTTGTCATATATATATTGCAACGAGTAGGCTTTCTATTTGCAGTCATTTTGAAAATATCATTTGAAAGTACCACAAGCTTCTGAATGTCTTGTGTCACCGATACTAAAAAGCAGCAGTGAAGATAGGACGTAAACAAGGTATGTTAAATAGCAAGCATTGATTTTAACGTAGTAGATAATTGTTGCGATAAGTTATACACGTGATGTTTTCGTCACCACCTGCTCTAATTGAGTGTCTAACGACATCCCATACTTTATTATCATACCCAATGTTTCAACACTATCCACGATTAGGAGGACAAGACAATTTAGATATAGCACGATGTTTGTTGTGAGTTCAGAAGAAGTGTTCATCGATAACGAGTACTTCGTACTCAACTACGGGAGAGCAAAGTGCCGCCCCTAGTTGTGTGTTTAGTAAAAGTGGTTAACGATTTAGAGTACTCAGTATTGAAGAAGAATCGCGATTTGGGCTAGTTGGTTTGAATTCAGCGCTCGTGTTGTCCTCTTTGCCTTCCGTGCCTCGACTTTGTCTGTTTCTTCTAGCACATTCGTGCTCGCGCTGCAGCCCTTATTACTATGAGTACTCAGTACTCTACTAGGGAGAGCTAAAAGCCGTCCCGTTAGTTGTGAAGGTGGAGGGGGGGGGTTAGAAAAAGTGGTTAACGATTTAGAGTACAGAGTACTCTACTATGGGAGAGCTTAAAGCCGTCCCGCGGAGATTTTGAAGGTGGACGATCAGTCGTTACCTTATTATGGACTGTTTGGTTTGCCGGTGCGGTTTATAAGCTTTTCAAAACTTAAACGTACAGAGACGTGATAGTGACGCTAGTGTTGGGTGAAGAGAGACTTGAATTTCTTAACATATTTTGCCAAATATTTATATATTACTCTTAGTTGTGTGAACTAAGTTCGGTAACGACGACGAACTTTTAATTCAATGTATGCGTAGCAGTATTCAAATTAGTAATATATAATAATTATAGTATTTCGAGTTTAACGTCCGGGAACCTTGACATGATTATGAGGAGCGCCGTAGTCGAGGGCTCCGGAAATTTCGACCCTCTGGTGTTCTTTAATGTGACCTAAATATAGGTACACGGGCCTCGAACATTTTCACCTTCATCGAAAATTCTATCCAAATTAGCAGAGAAGTACTCGTGGTCAGTGCGAAAACTACCTATCACGTTTACAGCTTTAGCACAGTTTCAGTTTGTGTTTATTGAACGCAATATGTACGTGTCGTCGAGTGTAACGGGGGGGGGGGGTTACATGTAGGGAGTGAAGTAACCGTATAGTAGCTAGTTTTTGCAGAAAAAACAAAAAAAGAGAGCCAAATTTCTGCCTGCCCAACTGGCGACATAGCGCAGTGCCTTGTAAGGGTGGGGGAAGGAGGTGAAAATAATAGTAGACAGAGAAACATAAAGACGGAACACCCGCCACACATGAGTAAAGAAAGAGGAGACTGAGAGGTAGGAAAGAGGGAAGACAAGGTCGAAAGAGTCCGAAGACGGGGCACCGTTCGGCGAGAGCTACACGGCGCCTGCCCGGAGATTGTGAATGGCGGGCCGATTCGGCGAGAGCTACGCCGACGTCGGAGATCGCGGATGACACAACTGTTGAGCACGGAATCCAGCAAGCTAGTCGCTATACAGAAGGTGGTTCCTCAGTGCTATCACTGCAATCAGACCCCTTGTTAAAAGATAGACGAAAGAGAAATAAGACCACAATCCAGATTGCGAAATACATGCTTAAGGAACATGGTAGTGGCAACATGGGAAGTAATTTAGATTCTGAAACACATACTTTCAGACTTAAATACATTGTTTTAGATTCTTAAATACATACACAAATTAAGTTTGTGAATCAGTAAAGAGTAGCGAAGTGTCACAGAGACAATTTTGAGATGTTATTTCTAATAATTATTTGACATGAAAAACAACTAAATGAGCCTAAATAAAGGATACTTGAAACACGCTGTCGAAGCAACACAAAAGTAATGACGGGGACGTACGCACAAATAAGCGATTAGAATAACGGCGAACCTAATGTTTGAAAGCAAATAGCGAAAGCGAGGTGGCAGGCACAGTATCATCAGGGGGCGTGGTTGTATTTCTTCGTCGGTTGTAAGCGACTATATGGCCCACATAAACCAAAATAACTACTGAAAAATACAGATGCTGAGGGTCACGAGTTAAACGTCACAGAATGGATCGACTTAGTCCCACTGTCTCTTCAGCTCTGAACCAACAGAGGCAAATGTAAGCGCAGAACAACAATCATTGACCAGTATTTCTCTCTGTCAGAATATGTAGAGAAAGAAGAACATTATGCGACATGAATACACGTGTTACTGCACAATGTAATAAAACTCTATCAGGAAAAAATATTCTGACAACTGTTATTGTCATAATACACTTAAAAATAATTACTCTTCATAAAGGAAAATGAGGTCTCTAATACGAACACCTTGGAAGGAATACCAAACTTCACCATAATATTCCTTCACTCTCTTCTTAGGCAATGTGGTTGTAGGCTCATTGCTTCTGAATTTAGTTAAAAGATATAAGAGCTAATAATATACTAGTCAATCTTTGTACCAGTAAGTAGCAGAACATCGTTTTTCCGTAATTTTTACGAGGACACGAAAATTCCCATGAGACTTTGAGGCGAGTAATGTGTAGTTTTCGCAGCTAAACTGTTTAATGCACCAGTTATTTATGGTGCTCATTCTGTGTGACCAACCCTGTGCGGCCTATAAGGTGTGTGCCACGAAAACTAAGTCGTCGTCATCATCATCATCATCATCATCATGGCTACGTCCACTACAGGACAAAGGCCGCCAGTTCCGCCAGTCATGTGCTTGCTGGTGCCACTTCAATTAAATTCAATCTTCTTTCAACATTACAGGAGGAATTTCAAAAGTCTCAACAGTAATGCTGTGGAGCGAAAGCAAAAACCCATTAGGGCTTGACAGAGTCTTTCGCACCATTAGACAGCATAGCCATCCGTAAACTTCCTAATTTTATGTGCGCACTAAACTTTCTGTTTCCCTCTCACCCGCTCGCCCTCTCTTGGAATCCAGTCTGTGACCCTTAATGACCAGTTGTTATCTTGCGTGCACGCTAAGTGCCCTGCTCATGACCATTTCTTCTTCTTGATTCCGACAACCATTTGTTCCCTGTCCCACTCCGCTCTCGTGTTGTCCCTTAGGGTTACACCTATCACATTCCTCTTCATTGCTCGCTGCGTCGTCCTCAACTTGAGTTGAACCATCTATGTAATCCTCCATCCAAGCTTCTGCTCCGTAGGTAACTAAGTAAATCCCGCTAACTACTACTGGACCGCTGAAAAGGAAGAGACAAGAGTTTGCCCAGCAAGGGATATGTGCCACATAAATTGGTGAGGCCAATTCGAAAACTATCATCATTGTAAACGGATGTGTACTGTGGGAATTGGACAAATCCGACTACTCCCCACTGATACCTTCAAAAAGGAAGACGGCAACAGTTAGACCTAACACAAAAAAACTGCGGCTGCGAGAAGATTCCGAACCGATGGAAGGCCTACTGCAACCACGATCTGCCCATAGATCTGTGACATGTACGGACGCTCGATTTCGGGGTGGGCTTCTGCCTCTGGAGTCTGGACATCCGTGCCGTGTCGGTGATTGTGTGTGCTATAACTCGAACCTCTATGCGCTGATAATCAACTTAGCATCCTCTAAATAAGGCCTAGCGACGGTCTAGTACCTAAACCAATTTAACCTAACCTAACCTAGAAACAGACTGCATCGTCCAGTTAAGCTTTAGAAACATCATAAAAGTAACCAGATCAGTCTTCAGAGTGGACCAGTTTGCTGTTTCAACTTTTTTCTTTCTTTTTTTAACATGAAAGTGTTTTATGCCGGGCTGCACGAAAACGTTAGTAACGTATTTCCGTCTCGGATAAGGCGTTGTTGAACAGACGCCACCAAATGTTTTGCAAGCGATAAACAACTTTCTCAATGCAATTTTGGCCCAACTTCGTAGCTTCAAGAGTTAGATATAGTGGCCCAATTAATCAATCAACCATAAAAAAAGTCTGACTCACTCCACGCAATAGTCAGCAACATGTGTTGGGTGGCGTGGTATTTGAGTGCCTTGGAGTACTTTTAAATTCTGGCTGAAGATAGCTGGGCCGCCTTCCTTCTGAACAAGTGGTAGGTAGTGCATAGCGCATTCCTTTCTTTGCTATCCATCTGCTTGCATTCCTTATAGAACCTCGGCTTGCTAGTGCACGTTTAATTTTTTACCTTTAGGCTAAAGGCTTCTTGTCTATCTTATTTCGTGCTCACCTGTCTCCGTAAGAGATCGAAATTTGTGAGAAAGTGCTTCATCAGTCGAAATACTGATCGGCGCTTCCATCCTGGTGCCGCAGCACACACCCACAGACCAGCAGTCTACGACGCGCGCTGCGTAGGGGTTACCGAGCTGCGCCCTTGCTCCCCGCTCGACATGATCTTTAGGGCGCACTTCTCGGTGGGTCCTGGCGGTCTGGGCTCCTGCGTGCATCTATCGGCTGACGTGTCCCAGTGCCTGCGGGGAGCGAACCGGTTCAGAACACTCAAAGACTGCGAGGCTGTCTGCAAACGTGAGTCGATCGCTGTGCTGTATGGCTGGGCTCGTAGGCCTGCGCAGGCTTCCTCACCAAGGACAGAAGGGGCAGACTTTCATCGAATGACATCCCCAGCTCCCTCCAACCTCGTTGGTCGGATCCGAAAAACTACATGCTTCGATGTAAATGAAAAAAAAAAATGAAAAAAAGAAATGAAGCAATGGTGTGCTTCGCAGTGACGTGCCTTAGGTCCCTGGCTTTCTGCTAGTGAAGTTGGGAAGTTAACAGGTCTTTGAATGCAACACCCGAAGCTGAAGGGGTTCAAATCTTCCCAGGAATTGCTTAATTTGGCGCCTCTGCATATGTACGCGCAAAAGTATAAACGCAGGCAAGGGCAGATATGAATGTTGGTAGAACCCTCGTCCACGAAAAAATAAGAATTGGTGGCAACACCCTGGCATTTTCACGTAATCGTGTCATGGTGCGCAGGGTGTGTTTGACTGTAACGTCTGGGTGGCCGGAGCTTCCCCAGGCCGAAGTTTATTCGAATTCGATTCGTGATTGCGATTCTTTTGGCCACCTGCTCGCTGGACCAATCGACCGGGTATAGCATCTACCGGACCGGATGAGGTTTCAAACCACCACTGAGGTCACACACACGAGATAACTGTCACCGTGAACGTAGTTATGGGTGTCGCAGTTGTAGCTGTATACACGAGTTTATTGCTAAACACGGCGGTGCACTTCGAAAGCCGAGGCATCACTGCGAGAGAACGAGGGTCAGAACTTTACCGAGCGCTCGTCAATCACTTCTCAGAGCGCCATAATTGGAAACACGCGTCACAGATTCATGTTACAAAAAGGAACTTCTTACCCTTAGTTTGTTTACAATGGTTTCACTGAACGCGCTTAGGCCTGGGCTTTTCGTGCGGGTAAAAAATCGCACGAAACCAATCCGATGATTTGCCACCTTCAATGATGACAATCGTTGCGGTTTTTCGCCCCAAAATAACAGTCGTAAAGGAGGGTTTCGGCAATTTCGACCATCTCTGGTTCTGTAACGGGCAACTTAATATCAATAAACGTACCTTTAAGCGTGAGTCCGTGGATTGATATTAATACATCGGTGGTTAGGCAATCTGTGAGAGTGGCCAAAAATTTTATTCGCTTTTTTGTTTAAGTGATATCTTCATTGTGTAGCATGGCTTTCATGAACTTTCCACATGTTTCCACAAGTGTTTAACGTAACTATATCGTGAGTGTCTGTGCCACTTGGCCTCCCCTATATTTTAATATTCATTGCTAACCTCCCTGTCCTTCCTCATTTATTCCTCCTCCTCCTTTAAAGATATATCTCCAGGTCGCTGGTACCTAGTGAGGTATTCTCGAAGTGCTCGCTTATAGTGGGCTGTCCATTTTGGCCGCCGCTGATTGGCTGGAGTTCAACGCCGAGCGCGCCCCCTGTTGCCGGTTTTTCTTTCGGAACGTCATTTTGTCGTCATGAACCTTTCAAAACTCTTGTCCCAAATATGCCACCATAACACAAATAAGAGGAACAGAATGCACTTTGCCACAGCGCACAAAGGCAACAGAAATCCGTTTTGACGACAACTATCTACGAGGCCGTGATCACGTTATCGCACTGGGCCTCGAATTCGATTTAATATAGCCGCCCGCCTGATGCGCCCGTCAAGGTTGGTACGCATTCCCAGCATCGTTCTCAAGCTCCCGGGGTACGTTCACATGCAGAGATAAAATACTCAAGTTCAAGTGTTCTCTTTCTGTACAGTTCGTCCACTCTCTTGCTTCTTACGCAGAGATTGTGCTGAGCGGGTTCACTGCATTGAGGTGTTCAAGAACGTGATGACGTCATGGCGTACCGCGTTCCACAGTAACTGAACGCACTTAGCCGAAATGGACATGTTCTTTAGGCGGGCACGTCGAGATAGTTACCCTAGTGCGAAACAGCGTAAGCACCAGTCGGTTGTACGCGTCACAGCTTCTCTATGGCACCGCTTGAAGGGAGACGTGGCGCACTGCTGCGCACCAGGTGCCGCGACAATCTGTTGTCTTTCAAGCGTCTGCTAACCACGGTAACGTCGGCAGCTTCACTTCTACCGTTGCGGATGACACGCAGTTAGCCCGTGGAGGGATGAAAACATCATTACTACGGAAACAACTTGATCATATTAAGCCTGCTACTGATAGATTACACGAGTACAAACAGATTGGAAAGATGGCCGCGAGACGTACAAGGGACAAATGCGAGTTTTGTGCGTGCAGATGGTGCACCAGTGTTGCCAACCGTTCGAACGTACTCGAACGATGCTGCGACTCCGAAGGAGACGACGCCGACGACGTCGCGTGACCCACGGTCGCGCCAGTGCGACGTCGCGGTGTCGTTCGGCCCGTGCTCCGCGCCCGATCGGCGCGGGACGACCGCCAACTACGTCTTCCAGCGAGGACGCTGCGTGGCGCTACGGGGCAACTGCACGGACGCGGGCTTCCACACACTGAGTGAATGCCGCTCCGTGTGCTCTGGGAGGGAGGACCCGTCGAACGGGGAAGACCTAGCTGACTCTTCGCTCGTCTAATATTCCGAAGCACGGCTTTCAATGTACTATTTATGCGTGATAACGACCATTTAAACAGAAAAACGAAGTAACAGTGTGAAAAACAAAGGAGGGAGACAAAAATACCTGATCTAGCGCTGCGACAAAAACCGAATGAATGTATGTGTGACGTACTGAGAGCCGTGTCATGCGGTGCTAAACTATGCTCTTTTGTCGAACCGTCGGTATTGTCATATATTCTGACTAGAAGATGCTTGAGTAAGAGAGAGACATCTGCCCAGCTTTCTCGTGGTCTTGCATGAAAACACTCCCAAGCATTTCCCCGAGGGTGAACATGGTTAAGTGCGAATGCACGGGGTGATGCTATGAGGGAGAGTAAAGTTAAAATCCGTTGGCATTCGCCAGTGAGTTAACGTAAACTCCCCCGCTTGATCACATTGCGATTCCCAGGAACCATTAGACCCTCTCGGGAAATCTTGGTGAGTTTACGCGTATATGTGAGAGTAAATTCGCGCTATAAGAATGTTTATGTCCGCGGCCAGCTTGGGCCGCTTGAGCTCGGCATCACGGGCCCTTCGCCGCACTGCCTTGTCTTCAACCGGCGCGACATCTTCAACGACGCGTGCAGTGCCCACATTCGATTGCGTTGTACTCGTTGTTGGAGGTATCGCAGTCGAGGTTGATGCCTGCGATGGATCCATACCTATGACGACTTGCCGATCTCGAGCAAGTCCACGCAGCCACGGAGCGGAGGGCGGAGTGCGTGCAATCACGTGGTGTGTGACGTCGCTGCGCCGTTGCTACAGACGCTCCTCTCCGCTCCTCGCGCCGTTGCTAGGGGAGAGGAGGAGGCGCACCGCGTATGACGGATTCAGGGTCACTTATAAAGTGCATTCGCACTTAAAAAAAAAGAAAAAAAAAACGTCCTGTTTAGTGATCGTTGCTATTGGGAATGAATGAACGAATAATGAAAAAAAACGAGTAAAAATTTTTTCTGAATTAACGTATTATCTGAAGTTTAACGTCCCAAAAAACCACGTGATTATTAGAAACGTCGTAGTAGACGGCTGTGAAAATTTTGACCAACTGGTGTTTTTAAGGTGCACTGACATAGATCGCACAGTGCATGGGCCTCTACAATTACGTGTCCATCGAGATGAGGCCGCCGCGGCCGAGGTCCAACCCGCCACTTTCAGGTCGGCAGCCGAGCACTGTAACTGGTACACCGCCGCAGAGGACGAAATTCTCCAGAGTTATTGAAACTATTATAGGTTGAAACAGCTTGATGGGAAGCCTATGCTAAGTTTCATGCTACTTGAGCTTTGTTTTTTTACTTTCTCATAAATCACGTGATTGATAATGGAGTGTAAGGAGGAGAGGCCACAGCTGGCACCATTAAAAGTGCTCGACTGGATGGACGCTAGTATGAGACATTGTTGCGAACGACGGGCCGATACCGCCGAAGCCACCACTGTTGCGAAGCCACCTCCGAAATCCCACCGCTGACCTCCACTGTTGCGAAAGACGGGCGACGCCGACCCGGTCCCACAGGCGCCACTGCTTTCAACTCCGCCGGGAAGGTCACCAGCCGTTTGGTAGCGTATGTTTCTCAGCTCGCGACTGCTTCTGCGCAGAGCTGATAAGACGAGCGGAGGAGACGACGGTGAGTTAAACAAGGTTTATGTACAGCATATATACAGAAGCGTTACAATTTCGGCACTGGGGCCGACAGAGACTCGAAGAGCCGAGCTCTCCTCTCTAACACATAGGTCAGCTTTTCGCCTAAAACCGCCGACTCACACACATGTCAGCTCTCCGACACGGGGACTCCTCTCCTAGGACCGCCGATCGCGACGCGCCTCAGGGCTTCTTTTATTTACACAGGGTCCAACCAAAATGTCCAATCAGAAACGCCGCTGGTCGTCAGGGCAGATTCCTCCAATGGGGTTGCCGCGCCATGCGTCAGACCAGCAGACACGAGGACGCCGGCTCGCTGTCACGTGCGCCGGTGACTCAATGCACGTGGGCCAGAGACGCGCCGCGCGTGTTTACGCCGTTCGCGCCAGGCAGACTGCGGGCTGGCCTTGACCCAGATTGCCTTTTTCAGAGGCACGGACGTTTGACGAGGACTCGCTGGCATAACAGCACCCCCGCCGCCAGACAATGCGCCGGAAAGACGAGCTGCTTCCACGGGGCTCGGATGTCAGGTGCGCTCGTTCGCCAGGTCCCTCCAGGTTCGCCGCCAGGGCCATGGGGAGAATACAGCTCCAGACTGTTCCGGGAATACAGCCCATTCTTGACGACGGATCCCAGCTCCACTGGCTTGTCGCCACAACTTGTCGACCAGCTTCACTCGTCTCTTCTGACCATCTTCGGCTTCAGCACTTGTCGATGGTTCTGCAACTTGCCAAGAACGGATCGACAACAGACAACACACGACACACGCAAGTGCCCTCGGTCACCCGACAGAACACCAGACAAAGTATAGTACAACATATACCTATCTACGTGTCTATCGGAATTTTGTTCCCCCTACATCAAGAGGCACATGTGGGACACAAGACTCTTAAAATGACAGCTCAAAATTTTTTTTTCCCAACAACGTAACGAATTACAACGTAACGTACAACAACGTAACGAATTAGAATACCACATAAAGTTGGCCCCTTGAGATCACTATGAACGAGAGCGCTCAGCCCAGGTCGTGATGAGGTCAAAATTTTGCCCCGAATCGCCAACCAGAAACCGAAAGGTTGAGAAAGTACTAGCTAGAACGCACTGCTCAATGCACCTGCATTAGCGTTTACCTTTCCTTTCCTTTATTTTTATTTTTTTTTGATAGCGAACGTCAAAGTTGCGCTGTGGAGCAACATGCTCCACTTCCGTAACCGGCCACTTTTAGGCGACGATACCTATGCGGCACCAAGAGCGGCTCACACTTTCGACGTTGCACAGGGGAACAACGATACGGCTTGCTACGGATTGACTCCTCACCGCTTAGCTCGATATCGTGTTCGATCAACCTCGTGTTTCCGGGGCGGTCCGAAAACACGTCTCCAAACTCGGAACCAATCTTTCTCAGGTCCTCTTTCTCAGGTCCTCCTTCACTTAAGCTAGGCTCTAGGTTCAACTGTTCCCAGATTACTTTCGATCCCCCTTCGATTACCTCACTCGAACTCAAAATTTCTGCTTCCTCTTCCTCTGAAGCACTTAAAAGTAAATTTACGACTGCTTTCAAGTTACTGTGATAAATTTTGTTCGGCCGCCTTCCTAATTTCTCTTCACAATTGGTATCGGAAAGCTTCGATACTACTTTTGCGGGCCCTTCCCAATCAACCTCAAGCTTGCTCCTTTTGGACGGCTGCAGCAGCATTACCTGATTATCAACTTCAAAAGCACGCTTCTTCACCGATTTCTCGCAGTGCTCCTTCGACAGCACTTTTGCCGCGTTTTTCTGGCTTTCCACTAGCGCTTCAATTTGGCTTTCCACTAGCGCTTCAATCGAGAGATCCTCACGCTGCTCTCGAATGAGCGTCTCTCGATCAACTCTCGGCAGCTCGCTCCAACCTTCCGCTACAGGCGAGAGCGTTGCAGCCCTCTCGCTCTGATTCAATGGCGCCACGTCGTCTCCCCCAGCGCATACCGCGCTGGCCGCTCCCGCGACGGGCCGCTCGCGTGACTGCTCACATGACTCATGCGGAAAATTTTCTTTCTGGGGTTCCGTCGACCCGCCGACAAGGTCACTTGAGAGCTCACCGCATTGAACCAGATCAAGCTGCCGCGATAGCTTCCGCGCTTGCGAACACTGTAGGATTGCCAATTCTAGTCGTTTCAACTCGAGGCGCTCCTGTCTCTCGGCCTCCTCGCGACGTTCTCGCCTTTCAGCCTCCTCACGTTCGCGAGCTTCTCGCCTTTTAGCCTCCTCGCGTTCGCGAGCTTCTCGCCTTTCAGCCTCCTCGCGGCGTGCTTTGATATCCGCCCAGGCCTCATCGACTTCCTCAGCCGACACTCCCTCATCCTTCATGAACTCAAGGATCGCTTGCTTTCGTTTCGCACGGCCCAAAGTAATGCCGAGTTCCTCACAAATTTCGACGAGTTCCTTCACTTTAAGGTTCTCCATCGTTCACACTAGCCTCTTGCTGTTTGCCCCTGTTAACAATTTACTTGCCGTACCCACTATAAGTCAACTAGCAAGATACGCAAGCAATTTTTCACTCTCCCGTGTTTACCCCCCTCCGCATTAACTTTGGTTTCAAAGCACTTCGACTTTGCTTGAAACGATCAAAGCTTCACACAGCCCTTCTCTAAACTACTACAACCTGAGCTAGAGTAGTCTGGTGAACTGAGGGGAAAACATCAGGCACTCACCGCATCGATGTCGCTGACGCCGGCCGATCCCGCAGCTGCCAACCACTGTTGCGAACGACGGGCCGATACCGCCGAAGCCACCACTGTTGCGAAGCCACCTCCGAAATCCCACCGCTGACCTCCACTGTTGCGAAAGACGGGCGACGCCGACCCGGTCCCACAGGCGCCACTGCTTTCAACTCCGCCGGGAAGGTCACCAGCCGTTTGGTAGCGTATGTTTCTCAGCTCGCGACTGCTTCTGCGCAGAGCTGATAAGACGAGCGGAGGAGACGACGGTGAGTTAAACAAGGTTTATGTACAGCATATATACAGAAGCGTTACAATTTCGGCACTGGGGCCGACAGAGACTCGAAGAGCCGAGCTCTCCTCTCTAACACATAGGTCAGCTTTTCGCCTAAAACCGCCGACTCACACACATGTCGGCTCTCCGACACGGGGACTCCTCTCCTAGGACCGCCGATCGCGACGCGCCGCAGGGCTTCTTTTATTTACACCGGGTCCAACCAAAAAGTCCAATCAGAAGCGCCGCTGGTCGTCAGGGCAGGTTCCGCCAATGGGGTCGCCGCGCCAGGCGTCAGACCACCAGACACGAGGACGCCGGCTCGCTGTCACGTGCACAGCTGACTCAATGCACGTGGGCCAGAGGGGCGCCGCGCGTGTTCACGCCGTCGAGTCGATCGCGCCAGGCAGACTGCGGGCTGGCCTTGACCCAGATTGCCTTTTTCAGAGGCACGGACGTTTGACGAGGACTCGCTGGCATAACAACATCAAATGTCATTTAAAGGCTTCTGATAGAAAACACAGGGCGTGTATATCTAGACGCTAACATGCACATGAGAGGAAGAGGATACAACTTTATTTGAAAAAAAATCAAAGTAAATGTGGTTGGGCCCCTAGACGCCTGGAGGCCCCCTGGCCGACATCTCTAGGCAGGCCCGGTGTACCACCCACAACTGGTCGTCCGAGCCAGTGACTCGAAGAGCGGCCTCCCACAAGGAAAGGGAGGGGTTAGGGATAGGGTCTCCCACCGCGGGCTTTGGGCAGCTCCACAAGCAGTGGGAAAGAGCAGCCCATGGTGCCCCGCAGGTGTGTAATGTGGTTGGTGAAGAGTGGGGTAAAATAGGTGGGCCAGGTATGGATAAATCAATGCTTTTGTCTGCTAATGGCACCAAACTGAACTCTGATTAGGGGTGAGGGAGAAGTGTGGGGCATAGCAAAAAGTCGTCACGCTTAAACGCCGTCTCCCTTGTGTCCGAGTTTGCCCGCCCCCTCTTTCTATCAAACGTAACCTTCTGCGCGTGCTCTCTGATGACACTTCTCATTCTTCGCCCTCCCAGGCCTGGGATAAACTAACTCCTTCGGTCACTTACACAGACATTCTACAGCACTACAGACTAGGCCGTCTCCGCTATCCTCCAGCTCACAAAAACTTCCCTCGATGTGATGCCATCCCGTGGCGCAAGCTTCAGACAGGTGTCTTTCCCAACCCCTGGCTTTATAGCAAGGTATACCCACACCTCGTGACACCAAACAGTAAATACTGCTCACAATCGGCCGCCCACATACACATGGCATGGACATGCCCACAGTACGCTGACTCTTCTCACACAGAAGATACATGGGAATCCCTTCTGCATATTACTGACTCGGCTCAGCAACGCCGAGTAATCTCACGCGCATTGGAGGCCGCGGTGTCCCAAGGGATCCCCGCTGACCTCCTCTAAGCAGCGTAACCGACCTCTCGGCCGGTCTCTCTTTTGGGAGTAATAAAGTTTTGATCATCATCACCGTCTCTGATGATGGCTGCCATATGCGATAATGAGTTACAAAAATAAAAGTCATCCAGTGCGAATATCACTCGAACGCGCGGTACCACCCCCGAATTTGTGTCTGAGGAAGCAAGTGAGAACTTTTATTGCTCATATTGCTCATAGCCGGCTCTATATCTGGGGTTTATATCACAAGAGGTCATTTGGACAACACGAAAAGCACTTTTTCGCTTTCTGAGAACTAAGAAAGTTCTTCCGGTACAAAGAAATATAGAATCTGTAGTATCATCACCAGTTGAACTGAAGGCCCTTCTAGAAGATATAGCTCAGGGCCTAGAAAGTCGCTTTACGACACTTCTCTCATACCAAGCCCAGTCCCCCCAAAGGGCTAAGGATTTTGAAGAGGTTACGCCTGCAGAATTAGCAAACGTAGTCAGAACACTACCCCATTCGGCTCCTGGTCCCGATGGCATGAAGACATCAGTGATAAAATCTGTGCATAAAATATTCCCACTTGGCCTACTCGAAATTATTAATCACTCACTTAGAAGCTCTTGGATGCCACCTGATTGGAGAATGACAAAATTGATTCCATTATTAAAAAAGCAAGGCGCTGGGTTTACCTTAGATAATATCAGGCCCATTTCACTTACATCAAACCTAGTAAAACTAGTTGAAAGAATTTTATATAGACGTATAGATCGATGGATGTCAGAAAAACTGACACTGAGCCTATGTCAGATTGAATTCAGGCGTGGTTGCTCCATTTGGTATGCGCACGTAGATCTCGAAAGCAGAATTCAACTTGCTCGCTATCAGAAACAATACTCCGCTTTGGTAACCTTGGATATCACGAAAGCCTATGATAGCGTGAAGCATGTTAAACTGCTAGATTCACTTAAGAATTTAGGACTGCCCCAAAACCTTATGGCCTGGATCCATGCTTTCTTAAGTGATAGAGAATTTTACGGCTCGCAATCTGGTGTCAACTCTTCAATATACAGGCAAACGAGAGGTATACCGCAAGGCTCAGTACTATCGCCCTTATTATTTAATGCACTACTATGTACCATTCCCATACAGCAAGATGTACAGATCTATGTGTATGCCGATGATATTGCATTTTTTGCTGCGCGGCGGACATTCACACACTGTACCTGATTCTGCAGACATACATGAATAGCCTGGAAGCGTGGCTGGAGGATATCAACCTATACCTTAATAAAAACAAAAGTACAATCATAGTTTTCACACAAAATGCCCCAGTGCGAATTTCTCTAATGTACCGACAGGACGCCATATTTCAGGTCGAGTCAGTTAGGTACTTGGGGGTAACCTACATCGAAACACTTAACTGGAGTCCACACATAGAAAACATGGCTGCTAAAGGAGCACATGCCTTAGGGATGCTGCGCAGGCTCAGTAATTATCGTGCCGGTTTGCGTAGAGACGTGCTCGTTATGATATATTGCATGTACATTCGACCGATATTAGAGTTCGGCTGTGTTTTGTTTTCTGGCGCTCCCGCCTACAAAGTTTGACCACTGATTCTGCTAGAACGCAAATCTTTACGCTTATGCCAATGGCTACCCAAATATGTTGGCAACAATATCCTATACGAAGAATTCCGCCTGCCTTTTCTTATCAAAAGATCTCAGATCGTACATTCCTTAAAATCTATGCGTTACCTCAGCGGAGGTCACAGTATGTGTTCATTAACCAGCAGACCTTATTCTTCAACCACCAATGGCCTGAATTAAGGTGCCCTCAAGTAATATTTACTCAGAAACGTTTGGAGCCCTTAAGAGTTAACCTTTGGGAAATACTTGTGCTCAACACTGTAGATGCAATTAGGATAGAGTTTGACGATATATATCCCAAAAATGCAAAAAAATTTACTATTTCAGTATATAAATGGCATTTTGGAAGATCATTTGAACAATCTATAAACATCGATTGTGATAGCGACTGACGCTTCGGTTTATGAAGAGAAGGCTAGCGCAGGAATCGTATCATCCTCTCTAGATTTGGCTTTCTCAATTCGATTACCCGACTTTACACCTATTTACCAAGCTGAACCACTGGCAATAGTCCTAGCATTGCGATAAGTGCCACAAGACCTATCATCGGTGATTGTTCTAACAGACTGTCTCTCGGTCTGTACTGCCTTAAGCTCACCAACTTTTTCGCGTACATTAGAAACTTTCTACTCGCTCATTCCTACACATGTGCGACTCATCCGACTAGTTTGGGTACCAGGCCATAGAGGTTTAGCTCTGAATGAACATGCAGATGCACGAGTTGCATTTTCCCTTGATTGTCCTGTTTTACCTATTTTGCCTACTTCGGAATATATCACAGCAGCACGCTTTGAAAAACGCACAACGGCCAACAACTTTGAAAAGTCCCCTTTGTTTGTATCAGACTTCCCACAGCTAAAGTTCCCTTGGAAGAAGAAGTGGTGTTCATCAAGAAAGGAAGAAATAGTGATTACCAGGCTGCGTTGTCGAGTCCCCGTCATTGAACTTTTACCTTCACAGGTCGGGTCTGCCATAGTCGCCGCCTTTGTGCCTTTATTGTAAACAGAGGGAATCTTTGGAGCACTTCTTTTTGTCATGCCGGAAATTCAAAACTCAAAGGGAAAATCTACAAGAAGAACCCCTACGGAAGTTTGGCTTAAATTTGACACTTCCGGTGATTCTTTCATTTGGCGCAGTCTCATTTGGATTCAGCCACTGGAACGTTTGTACCGCTGTTACAAATTTCATACGAGAATATAAAAGAATGTAATGCTAAAAATAAATAACTTCAGTTGTTTTATGCATAATTTTTCTTTTTTGTATGTTTATTATGTTTTCTTTTCAAAGATTTTTTGTTTAGAAATTTAACACCTTTTTATTATTACCTATATAACCTAATTAATACAACCCTATCTTTCAAGAAGTGAATTATTTGAAAAGCAAGGCACCATCCCATTCATGGCCTATCCCCCTAAGTGGGTTGCGCCAAGGTGTTGAGGAACCAACCAACCAACCAACTCTTGGGTAACTGTAAGAGGGGCCTCGCTGAATATAGGATTCCCTGTAGGGGAGATTGTTTCGATTAGTTTAAACAACCACTCCTAATATAACGTATACTTTTAGGGACGATGCACCGTTCTTGCTATAGAATAGATATGTGGGGTTTAACGTCGCAAAACATATGATTGGGAAAGACGTCGTAGTGGAGGGCTCCGGAAATTTCGACCAGCGAGCGTTCTTTAACGTGCACCCAAATCTGAGCACCTGGGCCTACATTTCCGCCTCCATCGGAAATGCAGCCGCCGCAGCTGGGATTCAATCCCGCTGATTGATTGATTGATTGATTTGTGGGGTTTAACGTCCCAAAGCCACCATATGATAATGAGAGACGCCGTAGTGGAGGGCTCCGGAAATTTTGACCGCCTGGGGTTCTTTAACGTGCGCCCAAGTCTGAGCACACGGGCCTACAACATTTCCGCCTCCATCGGAAATGCAGCCGACGCAGCTGGGATTCAATCCCGCTGATTGATTGATTGTTTGATTTGTGGGGTTTAACGTCCCAAAGCCACCATATGATTATGAGAGACGCCGTAGTGGAGGGCTCCGAAAATTTTGACCGCCTGGGGTTCTTTAACGCGCGCCCAAATCTGAGCACACGGGCCTACAACATTTCCGCCTCCATCGGAAATGCAGCCACCGCAGCCGGGATTCGAACCCGTGACCTGGCGGGTCAGCAGCCGAGTACCTTAGCCACTAGACCACCGCGGCAGGGCGGGATTCAATCCCGTGACCTGCGGGTCAGCAGTCGAGTACCTTTGCCACTAGACCACCGCGGCAGGGCCTCGCTGTAGGTTCCATAGCGTATTTCATAAGGGAAGCGTTTTATGCCGGGTTTGACCACACCCGCCCAAAAAGAGCTAACCTAGGCCATGTCATGTGGGGGTGTACTCGAAACGCACCACCTAATGTTTTGCACATTAATAGTAAGGAGCAGTGGGAGGCTGCTATGTGCAGCTCAGCGCCCGAGGTCGAGGACCAGATCCTGGATTGGGCTATGAGGGTAGCGGACACCTACGCTCGGTAGGCTCCTTTGACACTCCGGCCCCGCACCTTTACATGAACAGTAAGGAGCAGTGGGAGGCTGCTATGTGCAGCTCAGCGCCCGAGGTCGAGGACCAGATCCTGGATTGGGCTATGAGGGTAGCGGACACCTACGCTCGGTAGGCTCCTTTGACACTCCGCCACCGCACCTTTACATTAATAGTAAGGGGCAGTGGGAGGCTGCTATGTGCAGCTCAGCGCCCGCGGTCAAGGACCAGATCCTGGATTTGGCTATGAGAGTAGCGGACACCTACGCTCAGTAGGCTCCTTTGACACTCCGCCACCGCACCTTAACATTAATAGTAAGGAGCAGTGGGAGGCTGCTATGTGCAGCTCAGCGCCCGAGGTCGAGGACCAGATCTTGGATTGGGCTATGAGGGTAGCGGACACCTACGCTCGGTAGGCTCCTTTGACACTACGCCACCGCACCTTTACATTAATAGTAAGGAGCAGTGGGAGGCTGCTATGTGCAGCTCAGCGCCCGAGGTCGAGGACCAGATCCTGGATTGGGCTATGAGGGTAGCGGACACCTACGCTCGGTAGGCTCCTTTGACACTCCGCCACCGCACCTTTACATTAATAGTAAGGAGCAGTGGAAGGCTGCTATGTGCAGCTCAGCGCCCGAGGTCGTGAACCAGATCCTGGATTGGGCTATGAGGTTAGCGGACACCTACGCTCGGTAGGCTCCTTTGACACTCCGCCACCGCACCTTTACATTAATAGTAAAGAGCAGTGGGAGGCTGCTATGTGCAGCTCAGCGCCCGAGGTCGAGGACCAGATCCTGGATTGGGCTATGAGGGTAGCGGACACCTACGCTCGGTAGGCTCCTTTGACACTCCGCCACCGCACCTTTACATTAATAGTAAGGAGCAGTGGGAGGCTGCTATGTGCAGCTCAGCGCCCGAGGTCGAGGACCAGATCCTGGATTGGGCTATGAGGGTAGCGGACACCTACGTTCGGTAGGCTCCTTTGACACTACGCCACCGCACCTTTACATTAATAGTAAGGAGCAGTGGAAGGCTGCTATGTGTAGCTCAGCGCCCGAGGTCGTGAACCAGATCCTGGATTGGGCTATGAGGTTAGCGGACACCTACGCTCGGTAGGCTCCTCTGACACTCCGCCACCGCACCTTTCCCTCTTGGGATAAAGTTTTTCTCCTTCTCCTCCGCTGACGTACTTCCGTCATTGGTGTGACGTTGTAAAATGTATATGAAGAATCGAAGTAACAGTGGTTAAAGAGAGTATGAAGGTCGCTTCGCTCGCTACTGCGGTCGCGTTTCCGAAAGAGGCGTGCTGCCGACACACGAAGAAGTAAAGGATAGTGACAGTTGTTCGCGCTCTTAGCGTGTATTCTTGTGCGTTCGTTTCGTGCGTCGTTGTATTTGTGCAGTTCGTTTCAAGTGTCCAGCTGCGACAGTCGGCACTCGTACTGAGTCGGCACTCGTACTTTCTGCTTAAGGTGTGCGCTGCTAGTTTCGAGCTGTTTGCGGCTCGTCGCGTGACGTTACATTTTATTGCTGTAGCATTTTTTCTTTTGCCCTTGTGGCGAAACAATGCGCAACAAACGCTCATCTATCTCTGTGAAGACACGTTTCATTTCCGTGTCTTATCGATTCCCAGAAAGAGGGATCAGTCAGGTTTCTATTTTTCAGGCCACACGTAAAACAGTATAGGTGACATCCTAGGTGACTTATTTTGTGGACAGCGTACCGCTCTGTCGCAGTTGAGTACTCAATACACTAAATCAACATGCACCTTTACCTTGTATGGCTCTCGATGCATCCGAAAGAGGTGTAAGCCATCATGAAAGCCCTAGTTCTCGCGTCTGCATAAGATAGCCAGCTGTCGAGATCATAGGATCATGACAACGTTGACTATGCAAAAAATACCCATTACGGAAGTCGTTGGAATATAGGCTTCGGTGTCGGAGAAGACAGAAGCAGGAAGCAGTCTTCTAACCTGGATGAAATACGACGTTCAAACTATCGCCACCACGGCAAGTGAAGCGAGGGAACACATCAGGCTCTCTGTGTCTTGGATGAGAACCAGGCTAGTTGTGCAGAGTTCAGGGACCGAAGAAACCTCGTTTCTTCATTCCATAAGGATCAGCGTGGGGTGTGTGGTATTTGGTACCTAGTGTACTGCAAGATCCACGCACACGTTTACGGGTTCGCTGATACGGAAAATGCAACCAGGTCAGTAAGGTAGCTTATCAGTAATCTCTATAAAACAAAACGAAGTTGAGACGCTCCTCGCGCAGCGAATCGCCTTGTTCTACGGTTAGAAAAAACAATTTGCTATATCTTAAAAAGTAGCTGTATATGGCTAGGTGCTAGCGAATGGCGTCCGTACTTCTACTACTACGATGACGATGACACAAGGTGCAGACTATACGTGGCCACGCACGCTGTTAAGAGAAATTTCCGTTTTTACTTCTCCGCGTCGCAGGAGCACGCTTATTCATCACCTGCAAGACTCGCCAGAGGGCGAGCACACTCGAAAGCGCCTACTTAAACACGCACGCTTTCGCGCACTCGGCCATGGTGGCGTAGCTTCTGAAGACGCACACGTCCTTCCAGTACCTACACGCGTGGAGTAGTGGGTCGTAAAACCACCATTGCCACACCCTGTGCTCCTCGTCAGGTGTGGACTTGAGTTTTGGAGTTGTGTTTGCTTTCGGCACCAGGGTCTCCCTTCCAGAAGAGTCTGCAGATCTCGGAGCCTCTTGATGCGTCGTAGCTTCTTCGCCGTCGCTACTAGATGACTCCTGGGGTGCTGGAAGCGCCTCGACTTTCGGAGTCTCTGCAGGTCTTGTCCTTCGTCTCGGAGGCACGCCAGCCGAATCAGAGTGTACGCAGTCGTACATGGACTGCAGTTCTAGCCTCCGCGTGCACTTGAGGCGGGGAATCCCTGCATTACGATAAAGGTGGTTCGCCATGCTGTCACGGATAAATCAGTGACATCGTCTCCGGTCTGATTCTCAATCATGGGGACCGTCATTCGACCAGTACGAAATACGAAATATAGTGTCATCATAGAAGCAACCTGGTCAGCTCTTCTAAGGTGTCTTCTAAACGTTCCCTTCTACGTCCCGAAGTCCTTCGAGCTATGATTCAGCGGGCCGGACTCGTCGCTAAATCCGTCCTAGGGACCCCGGACCAGGGGTTCCTCCCACGCCCTCCTTCTCCATGTCTTTAAAGATAAAGACGTTTTCTCTCTCTCTCTCTCTTTCTGCTAGTTACTTTATATTTTGTAGTCGAATGTATTTGTATGATATGAATGAGAGGTGTTTAACTATCTAGCTAACTAAATAACTGACTTAATAATTAACCAACCGACCAACCAACCAACTGAATAACTACCCAGCCAACTAAACAACCACCAAAATGAATGAACCATCAAAAATTGTCATGAACACACTAGAACGCTTGAAGGCCGAAGCCTGCAGCGCTCTTGGTAAGGCATTAATTCATACACTATGGGTCGATGCTTTCAGCAAGATATAAAGACACACATTGTGAGAGGCACGCATTAAGCTGTCTCGAAGTTCTTAGTTGATACCGACTGTTCTTCGTTCTCTCTCACACGATCTATGTTTCAGCAACTCAAGGGTTGTTTCATGGCCCCCGAGATCCAACCATCTTTGACGAATCGACGATGTCTGTTGGTGACGTCGTGTGACGCCACGTAGATACGTCATGACGTAGCATCTTTATTCGCCTGGAGAAGGTCACTTCAGAAAACGTCACTTGAGATGGCAGTGACGTCATGACGTGACATCATTATTCGTTTTGAGGTAACTAGTGTTTTTTTATGAAGCTCGCGAATGCCTCGCGAAGTCATTCGGAGGGCAGAGCCAACCTACAGCCACTTAAGGATTTCGCCTTATTAAACGTTACACTGTACTATTAGGCTGGTTGTCAAAGCGAGACGCACAACGAAATCTCGCACAGCCTCTTATGCGTTCGCCTCGGCTAAAACGCCTTGAAGACGACAGCCATATTCTTTTTTTGTTCTCAGCTGTTGTATTAATCTTCTCTCGCAATTTTCCTTAAACTTCCAGCACCTAACGTTGTTTTACGCTGCCTCGAAGACTAGGACCATTGCGAGCTTTCTCCACCTAATCTTGTTTTGCATTGCCTCCGAGATCGGCCTTATTTTGACCAAGATTTACATCATGGGATAACGTCATCACGTGAAGTCACTTGATGTGGCGTATAATGGGATCATGATGAGGTCCCAACATTTTGCGATCTGCGACGCGATGACTGTTTTCAGCATCATTGATGTTCACGCCGTGGTACACGGACGTTCAGCATTCGCACTTCAGGAGGCATTTAAGACTTTCGCCCTATTTAGAAAGTACCCACCGTTCTCGCACGCTGCGCGACACGAGCTCCGGCTGCGGAAGCGGTTTCGCGTGTAGTCGTGGCACATGTGACCCTGGATCCACTCGAGGCAGGTGCCGCCACCCGCCACGCCCTCGTCGGGCATGAAGAACCACGCGTGGTGGCGCACCAGGCCGCTCAGGTTTTGGGCGGCCTCCGACGAGCAGTCCACCAGGTGCGGAGCTCGGCAGCGACGGCGATTGCGTGGCGTCACGTACAACGGAAAACCTGTCGCCGGTGTTCGGGGGCAAAGAAAGTAGAAAGGTCGCCGCGAACAATGAATCGAAGACGTTATGATTACGGATATAACAAATCTGCACAAAAGAGAGAGAGAGAAAGATTGCCGTGTCTCCATGGCGTGCGAAGAAAAACTGTCACAGTAACTGGCGTTACACGTTCACCTATATCGTAAACAAGCAACAAGAACTCGGAAGCAATATTTTTCTTAAACTGCTTGAGGAGGAAGTAACGAGGCCCCGTGGAAACGAATGTGCAAGAGACTGCGCTATTTTCGCCTTTTGGCTGGTTGTCCGGATTTACACGGTCTCATTCGCCCCGTTCTCGTCTGAATGCCCCATGTTCTCGACTGATTGCCACGATGTCTCGTTTGAAGTGCCCAGATAACTGCGATGATTGGACTTGAGGGCAATGAAAGGCCGCCGACCAGGGAAGCGATAAAGATTTAAGGCTTAAAATACCTCTGTTCAAAGAATCGCGGACGTCGCAGTGGCGGGTATGACGAAACCCTTGCACAAAGCTGATCTTGTCACCGCGGTGCGTCGAAAAAGAAGGAAAATGTCGCTTTATAGCAGCCGCAGCTGTAACATAGTCGCAGCCGTAATGAATTTCGGGATGTAAAGAGAGTTTTACACAGATACAAAGGTGAAATAGCTCGTTAGAACGAATAGAGACTGTTTATGGGGTCATGGGTGTCCAGCTCAACGAATCTGCGTCGGAAAACGGTGAAGCCTTGTCGCGTAGATCGAAGAAATAACTTCAAATAAATGAAGCGTAGACATTATGAAGATACGGGCATGTGTGTTCGTTACGTCGCGTGGTCGTCTGCAGCAAGGTATGTAATACATACCATTAAAAACAAAAATGAAACAGCATAACTGGGAACGAATAGGCGTGACCTTTGTGCATAGATGCCTCGGTTATCATGCATGAGGGACTATGCAGAGCATGCGTCTCTTATTGCGACAGCGCTGCTGCCATTGATTGCCATCGTGCGTGCAGCCATAACGAAAGTTTTATTACAAGGAACCGCAGCTGTAGCTTGGACGCACGTGCAAGTGATTTGTCCAAAGACTCAATCTGTAGTCCTGTTGTCTTTCGTGGAATACAAAATCGAATAATGCGAGTGCCCAATTTAACGGAGTGGACCTTTCGAGAGGACTCAATCAGCGCTTGTGTGGTAGCAGTGATGCACGCGTTAGGTATTTTAGATGCGGAGCATCTAATACTCGAGGCTTGTAGTGCGGCGCCGTCCGCAAGCTTCCTCCTCCTTCTTCCACCATCTGTGCATCCCTTCCTCCTCGACACACCGCGCGCGCTTCACTCCTCCACCATCTGTGCACCCTTCCTCCTCTACACACCGCGTGCACTTCTCCTCTTCACGAACATTCGCTAGCTGTATAATGTAGCGCGCATGCGCCGTCACGCTTCGAGAACATCGGCAGCTGACGCGCGCGCATGCGCCGTCGCGCTTCGAGAACATCGGCAGCTGACGCGCGCGCATGCGCCGTTGCGCTTCTCCCCCTTCTCGAACATTCGACAGCTGACAGTGCATGCGCCATCGCGCTGTATATATACTCAAGGTCGGCGCTCGCTCACTCAGTTGCCGCTTGTCGGTTGGTTTGTACGCCGCGTCGACGTCCAAGGTCGCGGTGAAATGAATTCCAATGAATCCACAAACACAATGATCGACGTCCCTTCGACCAGCGCCGCCCTTTCGCATACGTGTGTACGTGTTCACTCATTTAACACCCCCTCCTACAACCACGTTAACCAATTTAGCCATCGACCCAAGTAAGTCGCAATTTAACACCCCATTTCACAACAACGTTAACCAATTTAGCCATCGACCCAAGTAAGTCGCACTTTAACACCCCGTTAACCAATTATATGCTCCGCATCCTCCTCAGTGTTCCCCCGAAGGAAGCTGCGGGCAATTTTTTTGTTTGTTTTGATTTGTCATGAAGCATTTACCCGAGTGACACCTGGCACCGAAGGCTCGTGAATTACCCAGAATAAATGTGTATGTTCGAACCCAGGCCTCTGAGATTGTCCACTGGCCCCCTACAGACAACTTTAAGAAGCAGTGAACACTTAGTTTCAATTTCGTCGACTTTTGCTGGAGGCCCTGCTTGAACTTGGGGAAATGTTCATGAGGATGAATTGACATGTGAAGCGGAATATGGACCACTGGAAAAAAATGCGCATTAATTACGGATAGAAGAGGCATGGTGAACAATAGCAAATGCTAAAAAGTATTAAGAAAAAGTTTCCAGAGTAATCTTGTTAGTAAATTCGGACCTTGGTTGTTCATTTTTTATAGATAATTTTATGCATTATGTGTACTGTGTTCTTTTGCTAAGCCACCGTGAAGCTGCCACATGAGGTTACCGGGTACACCTCATGCTGCTTATCCTCTCAACTCTGTAGCCGAATAAACCCAATTCGATTCAGATCAGTTCAGAATGACACGAAGCACAGGCTTCAGCGCAAGATTTTGGCTACGCAACTTCGGCTTTCATCTTCCCTTCTAATAATTAGTTGCAGTCGGTAACATCATTTAGAAGTCCCCAGCATATTCTCCTCGAAGGCGTATGTACACGAGCATGCATCAATGGGCGCGCACTTCATGTCAACGTCATGAGCTGTACGGCCGGTATGCGCACCTTCCGAGAACATTGCTGAGCGGGACTATTTTTTTTTGGGGGGGGGGGGGGACACGGAAACGATCGGCTGGCTGTGATTCGGTCATCTAGGCGGCGCAACTTCGCACTTCTTTGCTTGTATCCGACTATGTATATGATACTGAAACGATTTTCTGTAGAGGTTTCAGGAAATATTACACCAGCATAATCTCACTAACTGTTTGACTGAGGCGTCGCTTAAGAAGACACGAGGTTGCTCACGAGTAGTGGGAGCGAGCGTCTCTCTGGGCTCGTCCTGGTCGTCCGTCGGGGTGGTTTCGTTGGCGGCAAGTGCTGTCGACGCCTTCCTGGCCACCACCTTTCCGCTGCTGGGCTGTCTGATACCATGACGGGGGCCTGCGAAAGCTTATATTTAAGTTTACGTATGCAATGTTTTTATAACTCACTAATTGGCGTTGTTGGTGTGAGTGCGTGAGAGCACATACACGCACACATGGACGCACGCAAACGCTTCTGATTTTTAATCAATCTATGCGAATGTCATTTAGTAAGCTCGAATTTCAACTTTGACCGGTTAGCACACTGATGTACAAACTGAAGCCGTCAACGAATTTATAAAAAACTCTGAATTCAAAAAAAAATATCACTGGACGAAGAGATTGGTACACAAACACGCACACCTCAGGGGCCACTTCGTACTGGGTCTCACTATTTCTGGTAAGAGTCTTGAATGAATATACAATAACTACTATGACAGGCTGGAAGATCACATGTAAATTATAAACAATTTGCACTGTTACGCCCTTTCTGAAGACTTTTTTTATTATGAGAGATCGGAAGATTACACCTAAAATGTAAACAATGTACACTAGAAATACTCTTCGAAGATTTTTCTAAATGTAATTACCTTAATTAGACATTACAGCTCGCCAAAATCACGAGATTTATTACCTCTGGACGTAATAAAACTACCTTGAAGTGTCTTCAACAAAAGTTCACCACTCGTGCGCCATCTCATGCAGAATTCGTTTACAGTACGCACACACACACACACATTGAAATATCAGAGATCTTTGTTACTTCTTGAGACGGAGGTTTGTCGAAGTAACTTGTGTTCGTAATTCGTATCCTCATTGGTTAATTTTTTAGGCTATAATCAAAAGAGGACATGCTACATTTTAGCGAAAAAGAATCGGGAAAGTGAGGAGTAATTTTTTTACTTGAAGCAGTTCGTTAAGTTACTAAATTACCTGCCCACGAGAGCTGCTTATTAATCAGTGCAACAAAAAGTTAATTATTTGCTGCAAGTTGATTTCTGCCGTGTCTGGAAAATGAACCACCTATCCGCCGTGGGGCCTTTACGGTGGACTCTGTTTGATGGTAGCGCAATGTGAATGACAGGGACAACAGGACAAGGCACGCTCGACACGACACATCGCTATGTATTTTCTCGAGTTTGCCTTGTTGTGTGATCCTTGTCCTTTAGCTTGCCCCAACATTAAGCAGGATGCAATAAGAAGCCGGCGTTGTCACCCTCATCGACATGGAACTCTGTTGCCCCGAGATAACATGCTGGCTTCGCCACTGCAAGAAACGTACTTGACGAGACCATGGCCACAATGATCGCGATGGCGATCAAAGACACCAGGGTGATGATAGTGAAGGCGACGCACCCGATGCTGGCCGCCCGCAACCAACGCTCTTGTAGGCTGCGATGGACATTAGAAACAACGAACAAAAAAAAACGAAGTTTGAACACACATTTAAACTTTCACATGGTTGCAAATTGTTCATTTTGGAGTCGAGCTGTTCTACGGCTGGGCCTGACGAAAGGGGCGTCCACGCTGCGTATCGCGCTCTAGTTCGCAGATACACACATAGGTGGCGCAACTGTCTCTGTCGAGGACAAAGCAAAAGCCGGACGGTTAACCGGGCAAGGGGTGGCTTGAGCTCGAAAAGCGTTTAAGTAACTGTAGATGTGGCTGGTGTGATAGGGGCTGCCACATCCTCTTTACAAACACACTGACAAAATAACAAAACATTCCCGGAATTCATTGGGAAAACACTGGAGAACTAAGCTTCACTGTTTCTGAAGATTTCACATTGGTTGAAACGGTGGGATGTCTGTTTTCACCTTTCGGCTTCGACTTATTCCCGAATTCTCACTTGTACGTTTCTTGTAGAACAGATTTTTCCCCTTGTTTTGTTTGTCTCGAGGAATTAACACTCCGAATAATATTACACGTGCCGTATTTATCTAATAATATCAAAAAAAAATCAAGCTAAGAAGCTGCACTGCACTATAGTTGTGTGGGGTCGTAACTGAGAAGGGTTTTGTAACTTAATAAATGTGACAATAACAGTCTTACATGCCCCGAAGATGGTAATGTTGTGGAGTGAACCCACATAAATATACATGCAGGAAAAGGCTGCGCTGCAAAGCTGAGGACGAAAAACTGGACTGGCACAGGGAAAGTGCTTTCCCTGTGCAGTAGGGTTGAGAGCTGGGCTAGTTGGTGAGACATCATTTAACCATATGGTGTAGTAGCGCAAATTCACGGGGACGAAGAGGACAAGAAAACACGACACTCGCTACGCTCGCAACTAATTTTTATTTCAGAAGCAGCACTTCATATATAACCCATAACCCTAGCGACACAGAAAAGAACTACGAACACTGAATCATTGCCAACAGAAGCTTTTGCGCAGACTCAAGCGATAGTACACGGCAGTTAAGCTTAGACACTTTTAGATGACATAACTAAAACAGCCCTGGGTAACATCAAATAAAAAAACAAAAAAACAAAAAAAAAACAAAAAAATTGCGGGAATTCACACGTGTTTGAAACAAAATTTTGAAACGACAAGAAGGAGAGTATGACACATGCAAACACTGATCTCAATGAAGTCCTTCGAGGTAGCTGGCTTCTCGGTTACTTAACGAAACCGATGACTGACTAATGAATCCTTCTTTTCTTTTTTTAATGTGAAAGGCTTCGACGATTTCTCTGGTTAGTTGGTTTCCATGACGGAAGACTACGGTTGTGTCACTGTACAGTGGTGAGCAGCCACACTGGGAACAGTGTCTCTTTATGTGAGAATGAATGTCAGTTCCTAATGATCGCTTGTGTTCTAAAAGTCGGGTGTTCAAACAACGACCTATCGCTATGGCCTAGAATTAATTTTTTCGGCACCCAACAAGCTTAGTAAAATATGTTCCAAACTAGACCGTAAAGTTTCCATAGCAGTAAACACTAATGCTGGTAGTTGTACGGTAAATCACACAACAAAGTTTGTTAAGTGTAGCATATCAGTCGTGTATTGCTTGCCGCTAACGTGTGGAAAGGTATACATCGGCCAGACGGGTCGTTGTTTGAACACCCGACTTTTAGAACACAAGCGATCATTAGGAACTGACATTCATTCTCACATAAAGAGACACTGCTCCCAGTGTGGCTGCTCACCACTGTACAGTGACACAACCGTAGTCTTCCGTCATGGAAACCAACTAACCAGAGAAATTGTCGAAGCCTTTCACATTAAAAAAAGAAAAGAAGGATGCATTAGTCAGTCATCGGTTTCGTTAAGTAACCGAGAAGCCAGCTACCTCGAAGGACTTAATTGAGATCAGTGTTTGCATGTGTCATACTCTCCTTCTTGTCGTTTCAAAATTTTGTTTCAAACACGTGTGAATTCCCGCAAATTTTTTTTGTTTTTTTTGTTTTTTGTTTTTTATTAGATGCGGAGCATATAATACTCGAGGCTTGTAGTGCGGCGCCGTCCGCAAGCTTCCTCCTCCTTCTTCCACCACCTGTGCATCCCTTCCTCCTCTACACACCGCGCGCGCTTCACTCCTCCACCATCTGTGCACCCTTCCTCCTCTACACACCGCGTGCGCTTCTCCTCTTCACGAACATTCGCTAGCTGTATAATGTAGCGCGCATGCGCCGTCACGCTTCGAGAACATCGGCAGCTGACGCGCGCGCATGCGCCGTCGCGCTTCGAGAACATCGGCAGCTGACGCGCGCGCATGCGCCGTTGCGCTTCTCCCCCTTCTTGAACATTCGACAGCTGACAGTGCATGCGCCGTCGCGCTGTATATATACTCAAGGTCGGCGCTCGCTCGCTCAGTTGCCGCTCGTCGGTTGGTTTGTACGGCGCGTCGACGTCCAAGGTCGCGGTGAAATGAATTCCAACGAATCCACAAACACAATGATCGACGTCCCTTCGACCAGCGCCGCCCTTTCGCATACGTGTGTACGTGTTCACTCATTTAACACCCCCTCCTACAACCACGTTAACCAATTTAGCCATCGACCCAAGTAAGTCGCAATTTAACACCCCATTTCACAACCACGTTAACCAATTTAGCCATCGACCCAAGTAAGTCGCACTTTAACACCCCTTTAACCAATTTTATGCTCCGCATCCTCCTCAGTGTTCCCCCGAGGGAAGCTGCGGGCAATTTTTTGATGTTACCCAGGGCTGTTTTAGTTATGTCATCTAAAAGTGTCTAAGCTTAACTGCCGTGCAGTATCGTTTGAGTCTGCGCAAAAGCTTCTGTTGGCATGATTCAGTGTTCGTAGTTCTTTTCTGTGTCGCTAGGGTTATGGGTTATATATGAAGTGCTGCTTCTAAAATAAAAATTAGTTGCGAGTGTAGCGAGTGTCGTGTTTTCTTGTCCTCTTCGTCCCCGTGAATTTGCGCTACTACACCATATGGTTAAATGATGCTTTCCCTGTGCCTTTGCCTGCAGTGTGTTCCAACTTGTTTAAAAATACCTACCAACTTTTGCTTGACGCAGTGTCTACTTCGCATTCGTGCGTGTGTATGTGTGTGCGTGCACGGGGGAAAAGAAGCGCGCATGCTCGCGCACTTGTGAAGCGCAGAATTCAAGTTTCTAATATTTTCACACTTTACAAGAACTATGTTACATTGGCTTACAAGGCACTCTGGTAGCCGAGGCGTTCCTGACCGTACAAGATTGTTCCTGCGCACAGAGAGAGAAGAAAAAAAAAGACCAAAAGATTCCAGGTGCTATATTACCAGGAAACATGATTTAATTATCACCGGAGTATAATGGCAACACAAACTTGTGCTCTTAGAGCGCTGCTGGTTCTGATATTCGACCATTCCCGCGACTTTAGGCACCCGGCAATGCAGTTTATGAGATCTGATGCTAGCGCCAGAACACACAGCCTAGCGAGTTGGCGCAGCAAAACCGAATCTTCCAATGCGTAGCCTAGCGAGTAGACGCAGCAAAACTGGACTTGCACGTGCACATAATTATATATTTTAGCTGTGAGCAGGGGGGTCACGCCTCATTATGTAAGCGCCCAGGAAACCTTCTTTGAAAACGTGCCAAACGGGCATTGACACTAATTCAGCGTCTCAATGCGTTCAGCGAGAGTTTCACTTGCTTGGTATCCCTGGTGGTCTGTACCAACAATGCTTAGGCGGCCAAAAAGGCTTCGTCGTGCCCTCTGGTCCACTGTCGGTTGCGTATAGGTGGCGCAGCGGAAGGTCGAAATGGCGGGCGAGACGGGGATGTCGCGAGCGTTTACGACAGCGTCGTAGAGCGTTCAGACGCGTTCATTGGTTCATGACTACTGTGAGACTGAACTGCGTCGCTGTTTTATTACCGTTTGACAGCTTCAGAGCACGGCTACATGGCGCCGCCTGCGTCGCTGGAATGACCGAGAGCTTACAAACGTCGCAGCGCAGTGATAGCAGCTGTTGTAGCTGTACAAACGCTTACGCAGTAAAACTTTCTCGGACCCTGTATTCACCTTTTCATAAACGCCTCCCTGGGCGCCACCATAGCCCTCATTGGGCTGTGCAAATTGGCGCGTCCCCTCGAAAATGCACTGACAACGCTGCGCCCTTAGCCTTTGTACTCCCGCGCACAGCCCATCATGGCGGTGTTTTTTTTCCTTCCTGTGAAAAGGTGTATACTTTGCCTTTCGCGCTCACTCACACTGGAACTCTCCAAGATATTTTCTTTGCCGGGCACACTCGGACTTAAACTGACTGAAATATTACTCAGCCGAATTGACTCAGAGTAACGGTTAGACCGGAGTCTGAGTGCAAGAGAATCTTTTACTGGGGGCTGGTGAGTGACATGGCCAGACTATGTTCTGAAGTGACCGAAAGAATGCGGTGAAACGGCCAGGCTGCTAAGTTATCTATGAACCGTCCACTCTGTCTGAAAAAAAAAAGACCGTGTAATTTCGGTACTGCATGGTTTATATGGACACCCATTCGCACAAACATATGGTGTGAAACTGATACTCACGCCAGCTGGGCATTTCTGGTGGAATTCAGGCGCAGGTTACTGGAACCACTCGAACGAACCACCTTCTGAACCGGTTCTTCTGCTTCTTCTTTTACATGTCAAGTTTCAAGCGTTTATAGAAACTTTTCTGATGCCGTATGGGATTTCGCAGTTGAAAGGAAAGGAGTTAGATTTTAAGGTTTTCTCTTCTCATTTCATTTCCTTCATCAACCGTATAGGTTTTGGGGTCACTATTAAGAGCGGAGGTGTTTAAGCTCGTAGTAAGGCCGGAGCCATTGAGAACTGGGCAGTTATGCGCCACAGAAAGAGGGTATGTGCCGAGCATTTCTTAGAATAGCATGCATACTATAGTATACGAATGCTGAGAAGGAGCAATGTGAAGGCTAGGAAGTGCATTTTGGGACGTCAAACACCACATATCGATCAGTTAGTCAAAGCTAGGAGGCGAGAAGGCAATACAGAAAGAGATAAAGAAAGAACGAAAGAAAGTATGTAGAAAAACAAAAAAACAACAAAGCTGAAACAAAGAAGAAAGAAGAAGAATGAAAACAATAGAACTAGATCTGCATTCAGTCCGGTCTTTATAGGAAGAGAAATGTAGGCAGCGTGCCACTGCAATCCACACGCAGTCGTAAATGCGCGAGGCACCGCGGCCGTAGTTGCCGCTGTAGCTCGACAAGCTTGAAGTAACAACGCTCAACCACCGCATTTCTTTTATCCTGTAAAACTGCACTCATGCAGTCATACGAGGCCCCTCTGTCAGTTTCGCGGAAACCTGGGGCCTCCTGCTGTATTATTCAAACCATGTAGTGGAACTGAATCATGTAATAAACATGACTCGTTTAGTTCAAGACGACACAAAGTAGTGGCGTGTTGTGGCTTATAGGCAGTGGTAAAAGTGTGTACGGGACTCAAGACATCGTTAAAAAAACCGTGGTTTTATTTTTGCGCCTGTTGTCGAGGGTTTTCATCATCGTCAGCATTCACGAGAGAAAAACGTTGTGTCTAATTTACGGTGCATCTGCATACTTATGGCTGGCCTGTATGACCTTTTGGTTCCGATGGAGGCGGAAATGTTGTAGGCCCGTGTGCTCAGATTTGGGTGCACGTTAAAGAACCCCAGGTGGTCTAAATTTCCGGAGCCCTCCACAACGGCGTCTCTCATAATCATATAGTGGTTTTGGGACGTTAAACCCCACATATCAATCTATCAATGTATGACCTTTTGGGATTTGGGTGCACGTTGAAGAACCCCAGGTGGTCGAATTTTCCGGAGCTCTCTACTACAACGTCTCTCATATTCATATGGTGGTTTTGGGACGTTAAACCCCACGTATCAATCAATCCTAATGACCTTTCGGAAAGAGCGATTTACCGATGGCTTTCAGCATCCATCTATTTGACAGTTTGTGGACAAGCTGGGTGATATAGAGGCATTTTATTTCACCCGGAAAGCCAGAAATACTTGCGTTTGCGAAGCGACAACCATAATGTCACGTACAAGTAAGTCGATGCGTAGCGTTTATGTAAGCGCACGAAAACATTGCGTATGCCGCGCACGCCATGCGCGAATGCACCGGTCAGGAGGACGGCCACGGCTCCGGCAGGCAGTCCCGCACGCAGTGGGCCATGGTGGCGTACGACTTGTAGATGCACGCGTGCTCCCATTCGCGACATGCGTGGCTGACGACATCGTAGAACCACCACTGCTGCTGGCTCTGGCTCGCTGCGTGCGTGCAGTTGTAGACGGCCGTTAGGGGGAGCGGCTGTACGCACTCCTTCCGCGGCATGCCTGCGTGGGCAATGTGAGAGACGTGGTCTGAGATGAAATGTTATCAACATGGCGCCTTCGAGACGAATGCTGTCTACAGTTGTGGGCATTGCCAACAGCCGCGGTGGTCTAGTGGATATGGTGCTTGAGTGCTGCCACGAAAGTCGTGGGGCCGAATCCTGGCCGCAGCAGCCCCACTTTGATCGAGGCGTAATGCAAAAGGTCTGTGTGCTCCAATTTAAGTGGGTGCTGAAGAACCACAGGTGGTCGAAGTTTCCGGTGCCCTTCCACTACGGCGTCCTTTGCAAAGGACATCGGAGTTTCGCGAAGTTAAACCCCAACAATCATTAATATTGTTCTTATTCAACTGCATTCCTACTCATTAGGGCGTAGGCCTTAGATGCCTTATCAAACGCGAATAGTGGCCGTCTGTGCCAACACGAATGATAAAAAGATCACCTTGATGTGATGACGTCATTATGACACCGCATTACGTGAAGTTACATGATGACGTCGTCAGATGACATCGGCGCTTTAATACAATCGGCTGAGAGGCAGATGGCTCTTGCTTTCGAGTCAATTTAAGCAGATGAATACATGAACTAGTGACGTACTTCTTTGTTACTGATCACGCGTGCTCAAGGCAGCCCGACGGGCATGCCAATACCGCTGATTGATTGATTGATTTGTGGGGTTTAACGTCCGAAAACAACCATTTGATTATGAAAGACGCCGTAGTGGAGGACTCCGGAAATTTTGACCACCTGAGTTCTTTAACGTCCACCCAAATCTGAGTACACGGGCCTACAACATTTCCGCCTCCATCGGAAATGCAGCCGCCGTAGCCGGGATTTGATCCCGCGACCTGCGGGTCAGCAGCCGAGTACCTTAGCCACTAGACCACCGTGGCGGGGCGCCAATACCGCTGTAGATATTACCAAAGTTTAGATATTAAGGGCTGTCATTAGCCTCCCACGCACAATAACAATATAAGTGTTGGCTAAAAGAAAATACTGAGGCACGTACATTTCGCAATTGACTGCGTAAAGCTGTCTCTCTCGATGCGGAAATATTCGGACACAAACGGGAAAGGGAAAACCAGCCACCATTCCCAAGTGCCCCCCCCCCCCGCCTTTTTTTTTGAAGATCCGACTGAATCCATGCTATTCAGCTCCACTGATGGTTCGAGGGATGATTCGAGGGATGGTTCGAGGGATTCAGAACATAACATGGCGCCATAGCGTGAAGAGCACGTCAGGCAAACCACGGTACAGCAATAGCATGCCCCAGGGTCAGAATTCTGGAGGTGAACCTAATGCTTGAGTTAAGTATTTGATAGTGGCATTCGCTGTTAACCTTCACGTGCGCTTGTGTATTCCTTGGGTTTATTTTGTGCTTCCCGCACTGCTGAACTTTATCTCAGAGGCCACATAGAAAGGAACGCGCGATTGGGACCTGCTCCACAAGGTGCCACGGCGATCCCAGCTTCTGAAAGGAAAGTCATCTGCTTTTCAATGGACTTATTCACTTAATTATCATGACAATTAGTTGACCATCATCTGAAGTGAACTTATGCTCTAATATATGTATGCAGTATAGATCCTAACTTGAAAAAAACAACTTTGCAATTGTTCTATTTTTAGGACATATTGTCTGAATATTAGGAAACCCGGGTACCCGACTGGAAGTGCTTTGATGAGAAAGAAGCGTCAATCGTTGCTAATGTCATAACAGGATTAGAGTTCACAACCTCGTTCGCAGAGAGTGCTGCACTCCTCCCTGGTGCTGAACCGGTATCCTCCGCCCTCACGGAATCCCTTCTGGGCGACGCACAATTGGGTGGGCAGCCACTCGATGCACCCACCGGGTTCACCGGCACCGGGCATGTAGAACCAGCCGTGGTCTCGCGCAAGGGTCGCCACTTTGTTAGAACAGTGAACCAGGCGAGGAGCGTCGCATTGGCTTCTTTCGCGGAGTGCGTCGTCAGTTGGCGCCGACTCGATCATCGCCCCTGCAAAGCAAAGAAGACGTAGGGCGCAGTGAGATAAATACCTGAGGAGTAATCAGAGAAGAAGGAGGGTATAAGGGAGAGAACAAACTTCATATCGAACGGCGCGCGAGCTGGCTTGAGTAGATTCCACTCTTTGAAGATAATTTTTATACAGCTAGAGTGTTTAAATGAGTGGGTAGTCCGTTGCAACCCTAGTGGAAAGGAAAAAAAATGTGTGCAGTCTCACTCAACGCGAAAGCGGCCGGAACTGCGGAGCAGTGATTGGCTGGTTTCCGACGACGCTGGCGTTCGCAGGCAAGCGCACACTGACGTGCCAAACGTGCGCCTGCTTCGACATCCACGGCGGAAAAGGAAAACTTCATATGTGATATATAGGCACTCTTTTCCCTCCCAATTAAGCTTCTCCTCAGACTCAATTCCCTCCCCCCTTGCTATAATCTACTATACACGGTTATGCTATGTTTCACCCTCGACTTTTTCATATTCCACCTCGCCACCCTCACTTCTCTTTCGCACACCTTGCTTAGACCTTTTCATCTCAGGGGCATCAGCTCCTTTCTGGACATGCACAGGAGTACAAAATCTGACGTCACAGCTTGGGTAGAACGTTTCTGGGTCCAAATTAGGCCCTAGTTTTCCGCAAACATGCCATTTAATGGAAGTGAGGTGTCCCATGAGTTAGCTCGGCCCTCTACTTACGGTGTCTATGGAAACATCCGACCACGGGAACATGGATGAGCGTCTGCAAAATTATACGGAGTGAGTCAACAATTATCGGTTGCTCAGGAGAGCAGTGCCATCACCGCACAAAAGTCTAAACAATAGGAAGGCAGTCGCATGACAGCGCCTGTAAGCTGGGAACTTCGTAAACCTGGTCTGGGGCATGTGTTCCAACAGATGATGAACAAAACGACAAGTCTGAGCCTTGTGGGGCGAAAAAAAAAACCTCGAACACGCAATTTGGGAGTGCAATTGCTTCCCAGGCGCTGCAGCAAATATAAATTGGAGAGTGGCCTGAAAAACTGTTGTGGAGCGAGGAACCTGCTCTACAAAAAAAAAAAAATCGTTCGGAGAAAGAAGCAGAGGAGAGGAAAAACGTATTTGCTATTAATCGTGGTGGGGCCGGCCACCGTCACCTGAGCCTTTGTGACGGGAACGGGGAGTAGGGGGCTTCCTTATTTGGCGAAACAGTAAACTTTTGATCATAGTCATCATTAGTTGTATTTTTGGCGAGTCAAGGGTTTTAACAACAGCCCAGAAAGGATTTTGAAGGTGCCCTGGTAGCCGTCATTGATAACTTGCACACTATACTATGCATGAATATGCTATACTGTTCATGGGCATGCTATTCTTCACACTCTGCCTTATCACTTCCCTTCGACATGGCTATAAGAAAGTCAAGAAGGGGAAATTGAGACGTGAGCTTGCGATGGGAAATTCGTAAACAGAGGAGGGGAGGAGGGGAGGGGGGCTAGGTTTGGACAAGCAGACTAATTTTTTTGTTCTGAAACGTTGCAAAAGAGAAGTCCACTTGTTTAAACATCGGCTCCAGCACCCAGCCCTTGCTGACGATTTCCTCATATACACAGCTACAGTATGCACGGTTTTGCCTGGATGATGCCTAGGAAAATGAGATGGCAGTTGACAGGGGATAACGTGAGGCGACAACCGGGCCCCTGGAATGCTCCGCACTTCAAATGTCATGCAGTTCCACTCATAGTCATCATTGTCCCTCCTATAATTACCAAACATCCTACTTACTACGGCGCTTACTCATTGCAGTGACGTGGAGCCAGACAGGACACTGTATCGACTGAGGAGAACAAGGAGGTATATTTCCTCCTTCGAGACGTATTAGGTGAATGTGTAAAAGACTCGGCGAGTTTTTTGTCCCTTGCAGGCAGCACCAAATGAACGTAACGCATTAGAGAACTTACTAGGGTTCGAAATATTCTCGGACGTGCTCATATGGACTGGTGGCGTCGTTTCGACTACGGGCGTGGTCTTCGAGGGACGGCGACGCTTTGATCCTGCGAATAATATTTTAACTGTTATTACGACAATAATCACAGCTGTTTCATCTCACCCTCTCACTGTTTACAAACACAGGCCCTTGATGATATCCGGTTTTGTCTACCGATGTGCCTGAATAGCATCGGTGGGCAAGGTGAGCTTTAGAAGATAACTCGTTCATTTGCTACACTTTCCTTCCATTATTTGGCGAAATATATTCAAATGAATGTTTCTTTGAGCTACATAAAAATTATACGAGATGCCTTTGAACTTTACGCACGTTGATTTTATCTGGGAAACTAAAAAGAAAGGTTTTTACAATTAAAGATTTGGAAAACATGCTCTCAGTGTTGACGTTTGAGCTGATTAAATGAGGTGACCGCAAGTTTTTCGGGGTACAACGCTTGTTGCTGCAATCACAATCTTGAAACCATCTCACCTGTTATTTCGTCAGCTTTTTTTAAACAAATGCTCGGTACACTGTATGTGACGCAACCGCGCTGTATTCAGACTGGCGATCAGGTGGCACAAGGCCCCAAAGGTCAGAAGAGGATAAAGTCGCGTACGTCACAAGGTAATCACGTGTTGTAGAAGCACTACTTGCTGTACCATTTGGCTTTGTATCGACAGCTGAGAAAAGTCGGCTGTGGAATGTGACGCAAACACGAAACGAAAGATAGGCTGGAAATAGCGTGGTTTGGTAACACTGTGGTGGTCAAGCGATTGCAACGACTGAATGCTTGCTCGAATTTTATGGGATCGAATTCCTGCCGTGCCCCGCCGCGGTGGTCTAGTGGCTAAGGTACTCGGCTGCTGACCCGCAGGGCGCGGGTTCAAATCCCGGCTGTGGCGGCTGCATTACCGATGGAGGCGGAAATGTTGTAGGCCCGTGTGCTCAGATTTGGGTGCACGTTAAAGAACACCAGGTGGTCAAAATTTCCGGAGCCCTCCACTACGGCGTCTCTCATAATCATAAGGTGGCTTTGGGACGTTAAACCCCACATATCAATCAATCAATCAATCAATCAATTCTTGCCGCGGTTGCTGCATTTAGGTGCAGGCGAAATGTTAGAGACCTGTGCGCTTATATTTACGTGCACCTTAAAGAACCCCCGTGGTCATAATTTCCCGAGCCCTCCACTACAGCGTATCTCGTAATCATATCATGCCTTCGGGATGTATGGAGCTAACTGAAAAATAAAAAGCGTCGTCTTGTCTTTTCTACAGCTGGAGGAGCGGTCTTTGTAGTGCCCGTCGTAAACCCTCTTGGTGCGACTTTTACAAGTACAGGTGTAAGGTGCCCACTAATGAATTATCGTAATTTTTCAAAGTAAGGAAGAACGCACACTCACTGCAATGCCATTATTCATCAGTCTGTGGTGAAGAGAGGTACCTGCTACACACCTTTCAAAACTCTACATGCACTTTGTTGATGCTTCGGCGGACGACGATCAATTATAGCTGAACCCCTTTGTAGTGGATTGTAAGTCTTGAACCAACCACTCATTGCGCAGTTGCCATTGTGTGGAGTCTGGTGGCCATTTTACACTAATACTACGCTAGACTCCGTTTCTTAATGTTATGTGTTGCCTGACGGGACAACTCTCTATAGGGGTCCTTTTGCGAGGGAATTTGAATCAGTGGCGTGGCTCTGTGGTAGAACACTGGAATTACCACGCTGGGTTTCTGGATTAAAATGCCACAAGAACAAGGATTATTTTTTTATTGCATGACAACTGTATGTAGGGTGTTTTTACGACGGAGTTTCAAGAAACGCAGTGGCTCTGCGGTAGAACACTAAAGTTGTTATGCTCAGTGCCCGAGTTAAAGTGGCACTCAATCAACGATACTTTTTCTTTCATTGTGGGACAACTGCATAGGGTCTTTTTGCAAAAACGTTTCAAGCACTGGTGTGGCTCTGTGTGAGAACACTGGATCTGACCCACATAGTGTCTGGGTTAAAGCATAGAGTTTTTCAAAGTTAACTAGAGCGCTGCGATCGTTCAGCGACCATGGGAATGATGGGTAGCACACACATTGGCCTAGTCTTCGTACTTGCGGGCGGCGAATCGTACTTGCGGCTTCGTTTATTGCTGTGTTTCGGTTTTGTAATAAAAGAAAGATTGAATTCTTTTGAATTTCGTGAGCCGATTTGGAAAGTAAGTCTAAAAAAATAAAATGGTGAAGCGCAACCGCTGAACATTTGCTAATGCTTGTTTTGTAAGAAAACAGCTCCAAGCCACACGAACACACACGAAACCAAAAGCAGGCCAGAAGTCCGAATATTAGACAAATGTGTGAACTACCCATCATACCCATGCTCGCTGAAGGGCCGTGCGTTGCAGCTCCCATAGACACTAGCGCCAGAGTTCCCTCTAGTGTGTATTAAGAAACGCTATTGGTTAAAGTACCACTCGATGAAGGGTTTCTTGCTTTTCTCATTGTGAACGATACTGGTTATAGACACAGGCGATGATGTTCGTGGATAACTACGCCACCTAGTTCGACTGTTGTGAAGTTGTAACAGATTTTGCTGTGGTAAACTGACCTGCACTTAAGACAGCCATGAGGAGAGCGCCGGTAGCCAGAAACAATGCGAGCACCAGGAGCACGAAGATGACCCGCAGCACGTTCATCACCCTGTTGATATGCTCGTTCATCCTGAAGTGACACAATGTTAAAAGCATGCGTACTCAGACAATTCGTAGGCTTTATTGCGTGACTGTGGCTAGTAACAACTTGATGGGCCACTTAACAGCCCCTAAATATACAAAAAAACCACCGCTATATTTTTTTATCGGCGTTTCCAGTTTTTGTGGCACAATTCGTGACGTCAGCAGTTTGTCGACGTTACGTCAGCATGAGATAAGCTCTCCGTTGGTCGTGATACCAGACATACCTGTTGGGAATCTTTTTCGTAGTCTGCATTAACATGCAGTCACATGCCCGTTTCTGCCTGATGACTATCGTGGGTGATAAACTGATTTCACTTCGCTTGCGACTCCTCAGCGACGGTAAGGACGAAAGACCCAATCATTGCGGATCAGGTGGCCATCGCCTTAGCACTCAAGATGGATAACATTGAAGTCGTCTACAGTGATTCCATGGCAGCACTACGGGCGTTCGCCAAGGGGACGGTCTCTGAACAAACGCTGAGAATACTGCAAGGCAAGAACATAACGCATCATCTTCTGAGTTGGTTCCCAGCTCACCTTGGGCAAATCAACGATTCCCCTCCCAATCTCAATGAAGCAGCACACGAGGCGGCGCGAGAACTCTCCAACCGCGCCTCCCTGGGGATGCGTTCTACCGGTGAAGGGGATAACCGGGAAATTCTTACAACATATAACGAGCTCCCTAAACATTTCTACCTGTGTAGAAGGATTTTCCCTCCACCTCACAAAAATCTAACCCGGTTCCAAGCACTTACATTGAGGCTTTTGCAAACGCGGATGTACCCTACTTTGAAAATGTTACACATCATGTACCCTGACCTATACCCAAGTAATCTTTGTCCACATTGTGGGGAAATAGCTTCATTAGAACACATGCTCTGGCAGTGCACCAAATTCGCTCATACATCGAACATCACCTCTGCCAGATGGGAGGCGGCAATCCGCAGCTCATCCTTGGCAGATCAGCTCTGGGCTGTCCACCAAGCCCGCGAGGCGGCTGAGGAGCTTGGCATCTCAGTCCCCACGTGGGAGCTGCCCGCAACACAGTGATCTCTGTTTTGGAGGACCAAATAAACTTTTATCCAATCCAATCCGCAAGGAGAGATGGCAGCACGCAGTCGATAAGCGCCAAATTCTGATTGACCCAATGCTTAGTGCTGGAATCCCACGTGCATTCCTAAAAAATAAGTGACGAGGAGGACATAGCGCTTGTAGGAAGTGTAGAGAAGGCGAGAAAGAAACTCCTGCCCCACATTTGAGCTCGGGATGCACGGTTTAGGGGCTCCTTAGGACGAAATATAAGCTCCACCCACAGAACCACTGCCCTTAACCTTCGTGAGACAGCCTTTGCAGCTAGTTTCCGTTCGAACCACGCGCGTTAATAATACTCGCTGTGGTTTGACGCAATAAAACCACATTATGATTACGAGGCACCCAGGCACGTAGCCGTGAATTTGGTTCGGGGAAAATTTTCTTGCACTATGTGGGTGCGTGTGTGTTCCTTCTTTGTGCGTAAGCCTTCAGTGTTCTTTTACTGTAAAGAAACGTGGACTATACCAAGTAGCCGGATTTCGGGGGAAAGTGCCGGTGGTTTGACCCTTTTGTACGCATGTTCACGAGTGTGTCTGTTCGTGTGTGGTATACACGCGTACCAGTGCAAAAAAATTTACTCGTACAAATGTACATACCACAGTGATGTTACACCTGATACAGCAATCATAAATAGGGTTAGTGTTTATGGCACTGAAGTGTTTTCGAAGTGAGCATCTCCCGTAGCTCCACCGCCATCTATATGATGTTATTGTCGGCAGAATTTCATCTATCTATCTATCTATCTATCTATCTATCTATCTATCTATCTATCTATCTATCTATCTATCTATCTATCTATTCTATCTATCTATCTATCTATCTATCTATCTATCTATCTATCTATCTATCTATCTATCTATCTATCTATCTATCTATCTATCTATCACTATCTATCTATCTATCTATCTATCTATCTATCTAATCTATCTATCTATCTATCTATCTATCTAATCTGTCTCTCTGTCATTCTGTCTGTCTGTCATTCTGTCTGTCTGTCTGTCTGTGTCTGTCTCTATCTATCTATCTATCTATCTATCTATCTATCTATCTATCTATCTATCTATCTATCTATCTATCTATCTATCTATCTATCTATCTATCTATCTATCTATCTATCTATCTATCTATCTATCTATCTTTCTATCTATCTATCTATCTATCTGTCTATCTATCTATCTGTCTATCTATCTATCTATCTATCTATCTGTCTGTCTGTCTTGTCTGTCTGTCTGTCTGTCTGTCTGTCTGTCTGTCGTCTGTCTGTCTGTCTGTCTGTCCTGTCTGTCTGTCTGTCTGTCTGTCTGTCTGTCTGTCTGTCTGTCTGTCTGTCTGTCTGTCTGTCTGTCTGTAAATTCTCGTTGACGGTTTCAGCACCGTTTTTAAAAACTTATTAGCGCTCTCATGTCTATGCATTGGCAATCTTTTAGCTTCGATATTCGTTACTTGAAAACAACAACAAAAAAGTACATGCATTAACAAACGTAAAAGAGACTCACATGGCTGTTTGATGCCCCAATCGTTCTGGCCCGTAGAGAAAAGAATCTGAAAAAAAAAAATAAAACGCATTATTACAAATGCTCACAGCCCCTCTAGAAGAATTTCAGCCTGGTCAGATAACGCCTGCCAAAAGTTATAGCCCAGCACTCCGCCTGGAATTATCAAGCAATCCTCAAAATCAGCTAACAATATTTTCGCTTTCCTTCCAAAAACGATGCTATATACCCAAATGACCGTGCCGTACACACAAATTCACGGCCAATGGCTGATCGGAGCATCGTTAGGTGCATAGTTACCGTGGATGCTGCAGGAGGCCGCCATGTGTCCACGCGCACACACGTGACTATGCTGAAAGTAAGCCGTGTGTTCTAAGAAAACAAGTACTCAAGGTGAATACGTGTGCGTGACGTACGTTCTTCCCACTGTACCATTTCTGCCTGCCTAGTTTTTAGATGCGGAAGCATCTTATACTCGCGCCTTGTAGTGCACCGTCCGCGCCGTCCGCACCGCTTCTCGAACATTCGACAGCTGACGCGCGCGCATGCGCCGTCGCGCCGTCGCCCACCATCTGTGCCACGCGCGCTTCTCCTTCGAGAACATTCGACAGCTGACAGCGCATGCGCCGTCGCGCTGTATATATACTCAAGGTCGGCGCTCGCTCGCTCAGTTGCCGCTCGTCCGTTGGTTTGTACGACGCGTCGACGTCCAAGGTCGCGGTGAAATGAATTCCAACGAATCCACAAACACAATGATCGACGTCCCTTCGACCGGCGCCGCCCTTTCGAATACGTGTGTACGTGTTCACTCATTTAACACCCCCTCCTACAACCACGTTAACCAATTTAGCCATCGACCCAAGTAAGTCGCAATTTAACACCCCATTTCACAACCACGTTAACCAATTTAGCCATCGACCCAAGTAAGTCGCACTTTAACACCCCGTTAACCAATTATATGCTCCGCATCCTCCTCAGTGTTCCCCCGAGGGAAGCTGCGGGCAATTTTTTAGAACATTAGTCGGGACGACGAAATACGACAGAAAGCTATTACACCACGTGACAAATTCCTAATAATAATTTATAAAAAAGTCAAGGTAAAGCAATTAATGCGATAGTAGCAAATTGTAATGTCACGCTAAGAATGGCAAGCACGCCAAAACGTGTCCCGCGTCGCTCACGCAAAAATGGCGCACGAAACGTACTCACAGGTACGCATGAACGTGAATAAGTGTCTCAGTTATTACTTTGCTGTGTCTGAAAAGCGCGTCCTTTTTTGCATACAGAGACTGTGCAGCGCGTGCAGTGACCTTTGGGGCCAGGTAACCACAACAGAATCCTTCCGATGAAAGCCAAAGGCGTATGATTCTCCTCACCGCGAGATAAGCGCGCGCACGCGTGAACGTCAAACCCTCCCCCCTCCCCCAGGCAGAGAACGCGTTGGAGGGAAATGCGTCAGCGCGCATCGCCACGTCATGACGATCTGGCGACGCGCGCTCGTTGTGCCATCTAGCTGGTGGTGCTGAAAACACAATAGTTCCCCCGAGGTCTCCTTCACCAGTGGTAAGTGGCAGATATAAATAGCTTGTTGTTTCAACGTGGAGGCAGATGCTCTTTAGTGGCTCAGTGGCTAACGCTGCGCACTCTCAAGCAAAAGGTCACATGTGCAGATTAAGCGAGCCGTAGTCTTTTTATCGATTATTTTTTTCTTATGTTTTTATACATATAGATAGGTACACATATACGGTGAATGACGGCGGTCTCTAACGTCGAGGCCGGCGTACACGCCGGCGGTAACATCCAGCCGAGATTGTTCATATAATTGCTATCGCAATAATTTCTGAAGTTTCGTGTCTCGAAACCCCAATACAATCTTCGTAACGGCGCTTGTACTTGAGGAATTCTAAGAATTTTCGCAGAGCTTGTTTCTGGAGGCAGTAACCTCTATTAAGGAAGCTATTAAACGGTTACTTGGGAAATTGTGGCAGGGTGTCGTTAGGTCACTGCATATGCCATCGACGAGCTGACATGGTGGTTATTGAGTTCGCCTGCTCATACGAAGGAAGCGAGATTGAATCCAAGCCATGTAGGCTCTGCAGGCAAAATTCTAGACGCCTGTATATTTGGATTTAGGCGCATGTTAACGGGAGACAAATGGTCAAGCTTTCCAGAGCACTTCACTATTGGGGTTCTGATAATTATACCGTTGTTTTGGGACTCAAAACATCTCATATATTGTTATGCAGGAGATTATTCGAGGTAGCGCTTCCGTACTTGTTCTTGATGCGTCAATTATTAAACAATAAACTTCTTGATTGTGTTAATAATAAAACATTATAAACATGAAATAAGAAAGCAAGGAACGCATTAAACATGGAAAGCAAAAGACTAGGGGTAAATGAGTGTATCACTATGTTCAAAACACCATAAATTCTCAGGCCAGTGGCATGAGTGGCCGATGGCCCGGATTTCGATTTTGTTTTCACATTACTTTTCGCTGGGACAATGCGGACTGCCATATAATGCACTCACTCCATGATCGCGCGGAGAGCATCTGACGGGCTGCGGCGTTTCTTGAAAGAAGGCACTCTTGTAGATTAGCTGACAGGTTGCAACGCTGCCGGAGTGGTAGGCGTAGCTTGTTCTTGCTTCCCTGAACTGTGGATCACACCCACTGTGGGGATTTGCTAAGAATCGGGAGTGTTTGTAAAATGTCCTAGAATTTTATTACAAGGAAGGTTCTGGAATAGAACTATCACAGATTTTAAATGACATTTTGGAGCTCGATAAATAGTATGAAAAGAACGAAGCTATTTCTTGTTACTCATAGATGATATTATAAATAAAATTCATAAGAAAACTACATATACACGCGTGAACACAAGAAGATAATATAATATATTGGCTAGGTAAAGCTTTGGTTTCATTGAGCCAATTTCGCGCGGCCACGTAAGCCTTTACATCGGACGACCCAGAAATAGATGACACAATGGACAAAATCGTGGGCACAAACAAGATAATTTCATCCCAACAGCACATACATCTGTTTCTGCGTTTTGCGAGCTGTAGTAAAGCACCCGCAGGTCGGAAATGATCACCACCACCACAGAATTCACGCAATGAAGAAAGTGCCTGAGCAGACCTTTGTTGGTAAAGATTTAGTCATAGCTTCGTGATAGACACTTCCAGTTTACGGGTTTGACAAAACTATCGCTACCAGGGGATATAATAAGGGTTGTATTCGGTGGAATTCGTCAGTGTTGTGTCTGCAAGGACTCCAATTTCGATATGTCTGTGAAATCGTGCAGCCGTCATATAAACAGATGTTAAAAAGCACAATAAAATCGGCTTTTGACTGATTCGATAAAAAATCAGTCATGTCACCTAGGAACAACTGTTAATGTCCACTGCAGTGTAAGAGAGATGTTCACGTACCCGAAAAAACAGGCGCAGCGCTACGATTTTCTGACGGGGTGGGGGCACTGACGGCAAGCGAGTTTTCTTTGGGGTGACATAAGGGCGGGAGGCAAAAATTTTGAGGGAACTTCAGCCCCCCTGTGCCCCCCCCCCCACTGGGATCGCCCCGACGAAAAAATCGAACTTTTCTCTCAAATTCGAGGATGCTAGTGCACCAAACGCCTTTATTACGCCGTAGTCAGCACCAGCAGAACGTACCGAGTTGATAGAGATGGAGAACCTGTGATTATAGCGGAAGATGACCGTGTTTTGTGTGCGTAAGACGAGCAACAGTACCAGAAATTCAGCGAATTACACACTTTGCAAACCATCGGATGGCGTAGCTGTAAGCGGGTGGGCGTACTTGAGGGTAGACGACAGCTTTACTTCGAGTGTCGTCAGTGTTATCATCATCATAATCATCATTATTCAAATTTAATTTAGTCATGCACGGCTTGGTTCACGTAACCTACGCCCCGCCACGGTGGTCTAGTGGCTAAGGTACTCGGCTGCTAACCCGCAGGTCGCGGGATCAAATCCCGACTGCTGCGGCTGCATTTCCAATGGAGGCGGAAATGTTGTAGGCCCGTGTGCTCAGATTTGGGTGCACGTTAAAGAACTCCAGGTGGTCGATATTTCTGGAGCCCTCCACTACGGCGTCTCTAATAATCATATGGTGGTTTTGGGACGCTAAACCCCACATATCAATCAATCAATCAATCAATCAATCAATCAATCAATCAATCAATCAATCAATCAATCAATCAATCAATCAATCAATCAATCACGTGACCTACGTTATAACTTCTGCTACAACAACGACGACGACAACTACGACGACGATGACAACAACAACAACATAAACAACAAAAACAACAACAACAACAACAACAACAACAACAACAACAACAACAACAGCAGCAGCAACAAACAAGAAAAGCACAGCAATGCAAAGAAAGGTAAGCACAACTAATAGCACTACTACTACATCGGTGCTGGCACGTTGTACTTAAGACGGCTTCGCTATAAAAGGGGTATACCGACAAAGTTTAGCATTATTAAGCATTTATTAGCGTGATTTAACAAATAAACAAATTGGACTTTTTAAAGTGAAAAGCGGTGGGTATGTGACGCTAACAAGCGGGCACCCGTATCACTGATAACGTCCCAACTCGCTTCAGTTTTCACGGTGTTGACATGGGCAAAGGAGACGACAAAATGGCGTCGGGTAGATCCGTGGTCCATCAGTATATATCAATGCTGCCCGAGGCAGGCGGCGGCGCACGCCCGCAGGCTGGCGTAGGTGTTCTCCAGGCACACCTGTTCCCACGGCAGGCAGGTCCTATTGCGGCTGTCGTAGTACCACCACTTCTTTTTGCGTGCCTCGTGGAAGTCTTCGTTGCTGCAGTGCAGCATGGCAGTTTCTATGGGTTGGGTGCAGTGAGCGTTCGGTGTATCTGCATTGTGGAGTACGAGATTAGACAGACAGACAGACAGACAGACAGACAGACAGACAGACAGACAGACGGACGGACGGACGGACGGACGGACGAACGGATGGACAGACAGACGGACGGACGGACGGACGGACGGACAGACGGGCGGACACACAGACAGACGGACACACAGACAGACGGACGGACGGACACACAGACAGACGGACACACAGACGGACGGACGGACAGACAGACGGACAGACAGATAGATTATCAACATGGCCAAAAAAGGAAGAATTAGAGAGCATGGTATAGGCTCAGTATAGGCTCAATGGGTATATGGGGCTCAGTGGGGCTCAACGAGTATAGGCTGAATGAGCGATGATGACGTCACAAAGCTAGCACAGTGCAGGCAAATCCTCTACGGCATTGAAGCCGAACAACCTCGCCCAATATGCTATCTCTGAGATGTGAAGTGTTTGGTTATTACTGCGTGAGGAGGAGCGAAGGGAATGGCTCGACCAAGAGCTTGCTCGTCAAGTGTAAGGCTGGCTTCGTGACGTAGTGTTTTCTCTTTGGTAGTGTTTATGATAAAATAAATGAGGTCTCGTTTGTCCACACAGGTTATTGCTCCGATTTTCTTATTCAGGTCCTTCTGGGTTTTGGTAGCTGCTGTACAGAGTTGTCGTCTTTATATTTTCTTGTCAACTAATACAACTGGCGAGATTTGTCAGATGTGCACTCGCCATAACTTCAGTGCAATATTTTCAAAGATGGCGATAATCACGAACTTCTTTTCCTCGATTGTCGGTGCATGTGTTTACCGGTAGATGTGTTCAATATAGGCTATAGTCTGTTATATTACATCGCCCTTCTGGGCCGCTTTCGAAAAATAGGTTAACTTCCAAGAAAATTGGAATTTGATTGCTTATCGTTGTTATGCCATTGCAGTGTGTGATCCACCCCTTCCTACTTGAACCATCTTGAACGGCATTCACGAAATCCTTCTTGAACACCAAGAAGGTTTCGCGAATACGATACTTGTTCCGGCTTGTCCTGTTTCTTCGCGGCATAATCCGTCAACATCCGATAGAGCACTTACTTTTCTCACAGCGTGCCTGGCACAGCGACAGACTGTCGAAGTGTAGACGCGAGACACCCAGGCACACCTGGTCGGAATTCCATTGCACGCAGTGGCCCTTGCGGGGGCTACGCACGAAGAACCACGGCGAAGACGAGCGAGGGCCCGAGGATTCGGAGCTGCCATTGGTTCGTCGCGCGCATGCGCGGAGCAGAGGCAGCATGCACGGGGTTCCTGCAGCGGGAGGAAAAGAAGACGGATCCTATTTTTTGCTCTCCCATTTGAGAAATACGGAAAAGCTCGTTACAAAAGAGCGATAAATTTCACATGATATTTTTATGCGAAGTATCTTAGTGCGGGGTTTAATCCTGTGTGCGGCGCGAGCACCACTACTGCGCATCCCCTCCCCTCTCCTACGCTCCCCCTTTCTTTCGCCTCGCAACGCCGACGTAGGCAGCGTATGCTAGCCTACGCTAGCTCCCACCTCTAAGCATCCCTACACGTGAGGCACTGCGCCGTGCTCCCGACTGGGCTGCAGAGATTAGGTGCCTTTCTCCTCTTCTAACCACTACCACCACCACCCCCACGTGGCGTTAACACACCAATTGCACATGCTCGTCCCCTCTTCCCCTCTATTCTCTCCTACGCTCTCCTATCTCTCGCCTTACAACGCAGGCAGTGTCTGCTAGCGTTTTTTTTTTTGTTTAGAAAAAGTGTTCAACGACTTACAGTACTTGACACTCTACTAGGGAGAGCAGAAAGCCGCCCCTTTACGAATTACCACGACATTGTTTTCTTCGTTTGTTTAGAAAAGTGGGTGACCATTTAGAGTACCAGCGGGTACTCTACCATGGGAGAGCCTAAAGCCGTCCCTTGGGCCTCGCACTTTATGAGGCCGCTAGGGTGCCAGAAGCATGTTTAGAAAATGTGGGTAATGATTTAGAGTAATGGGTACTCTGCTTTGGGAGAGCGTAAAGCCGTCCCGTGTGGCATTGGGGGGGATGGTTATAAAAAGGGGGTAACGATTTAGAGCACAGGGTACTCTACTATGGGAGAGCTTAAAGCCGTCCCGTGGGCCTCAAGGGCCTACGCTTTGTCACTGGGCCTTACATCAAGTTGGCTGTTCAAGTGACGTCGGGTGGTGAAGCACAACGCTACACAAGCATTTGACTTCAAACAATAAATGAAAGTTTGTGCTGCACAACCGTTTCCTGGCCACCCCCGTACATAGGCACTGGATCTTGACCTCCAACGTAGTGCTGATCGGGTATTTCTTCAGTGCGTTTTGGAACAATAAAAAATTCGCAGCGTGCGCGCAAACCAAAGGCAGACTGCGAGTCTCCGTGCCCAATAAGTGTCTTCTATTTCACATTACCCATTAGCAGTGATTGGCATGCTCCATCAGGAAACACTGGTCCATCAACGCATGCTTTACGCCTCGCCAGGTTTCTTTCCTGCGCAACGCCGCCGCCAGTGTAAGCGTTAGCGCCACTGCTTCGCATCTACACAAGGCGGGAGATGGCCTAATTTTTCGCATAGCAGTTGGAGAGCCAACTACCGGTTTTGATAAGGTGAATGCGTTGTATAGGTACCTCATAGCAGGCACGTAGCCTGGGTTTCTTATGGGGGGAAGAGGATATACCTCTACCGAGGTAACTCGACCACTTGAGGTACCTCGAGTAACTCGAGGTACATTAAGTGACCATCGGTAGCGTCGGCGTCGACGCGAAGGGAATAAAAGATCACCGCGGGATGACGCAATCATGGCGACACGTGTGAACAGAACTGTGACATCTTTACAAAAGCCACCGGGACGTCACTTTGACGCCACGTGATCCCGTCACCAAGTCATAGCGTAACTTGGTCATATGTGCATCAATTCCGGAAGCACTGAAAAACTACGTGAGGCGTACAAAGCTTGCAGCTCCTTTGATCTCAGAGGCCATGCGCAGTTACGTTAAGTTCAGAGAGCGTTTTGCGAGAGCTTGGGGTATAGTCAATACAATCGACTTGAAAGAAAAAAAATTGGCAGCATATCAACGGAGTGAATGATGGAGAGTGGGGCGAAGCATTCGTCCGTCCATTCGTTCTTGCTTCCGTCCGTCCATGCGTCCGTCTGTGTGACCGACCATGCGTCCATCCGCCCGTCCGTGCGTGCTCGTCCATGCATCCGCCCCTGCGTCCGTTCATGCGTCCATCCATGCATCTGTCTATGTGTCTGTTCGTCCATCCATTCAACACTCCAAGTACCACCATCTAGCATCTTTTCATCATATATTCCCCATGTAGAAGCACTGCCATCCAGCGGACATTCCAAGGACTAAACGAGATATGGCACACGCACACTTTCTTACGGCTTGCGCTTCGGGTCTGCTTCCCACCTTTAACCACCTCGAGTTCATGGTTAGCGCCACTGCGCCACTAGTTCACTGTATTCATGGCACTGCGGCCCAACGCTCGCTAAACCTTTCTAAAACCAAGGAGGTTACGCCCAGCGAGTATAACGTAGCAACCCTTTCTTGTCAGATAGTGCTCAATGTACATGCCAATGGCTGCTAATGGGCATCGCAGAGTGCGCGTTAACTAAAAGCCAAATGCTCCTGTCTTTCATTCCCCATTAGCAGTCATTGGCATGTACATTTAGCACTATTTTTTATTGTTCAACACCGCACAGAAGAAATTTCTCACCGGCACCACCTTGGTGGTCAAAATGTTATACGTGTTACACACGACAACAGCTACGAGGGATGAAGAGGTGCCGCAATAAGGAGCTTCGCCCCTAAAACGCGATGCCGCTTTTGGGATTCAAGTCGGCTTATATTAACGTATTAAGGACGGTGTTACTCTTTGGCGTATGCGATTGGTGCACCCTGTGTGTGTGCCGCATTATGAGATATGTAAGCCTTCTGACAGTGACCTCGAAGTCATTTATTCCAGTTGATTCTTGATTAGTTCGGCTGCTTCAGCGTACTGGCATTGTAGACTGTTTACAAGTTTCTACTTACCACCGGAACCAGATGCTGGATAGGTGAAGGCTACGCCAATGGTCATCCCCACGAGGAAAGCGGCGCTGATGAAACCGAGCATCCACTTGCGCCACACGGCCTGGAACTTCGCGTGCCGCTGAGCTGTGTCACCACGGCTGGAAGACGACGTCATCTTTGGGAGTGACGTGCCTAGAAAACGTCGTAAAATACACTAGTCTTAAGCCCATCGCGCTCAAGTTCGGGGATTCTATAGATATACGTACAAAAAGTATGGCAAGGTCACCTGTAGCTTACGTTTTCAATATCATGCACGCAGGACATCTGATTGAAAAACCTCAACGGGCCGATTTAGACAACTTCTCATTCGTAGGTGTTTTCTTCAATTGGTCAGCCAGCTTGGATAACAATATGTCCTGCTTCGTGATTAGGTAAAATATATTCTCCTACAAAAGCTTTAGTGTAAAAAAACTTTGCCGATATGCGTCATGCTTATTTATAAAAGTAGTGCCAATTTATGACGAGAGGAGATCGAAGAGAATGTTTTGTTAAAGCTTTGCAGTCAGCTGTCGACGTTGACGTCGAGTTCGAGAAAAGCAATTGGCCAAAAAGTAAACTAGTTTTAAATCAGATCAGACTTGTACCACTCAATGTTTAGAATATCATAGCCACGCCTTGTAGAATTCCACCCATCATGGTCCCCTCTTGTGAAAAGCTGCCAACACAGGCCTGTCATTTTTGAAGAAGGAAAGATCTGGCCGTGATTGGGCGGTTTTTGTACGTTATGCGCATGACGTCAATTGGTGCAGCCTTCCGTGTATGAGGAAGAGGAGGGGGACGGGGAACAGTTTGGAACCAATAAGATTGGTACAAGCCACCGTGCTAATCTGAATGTGCTACACGAATTTATTGATGCATTATGCAGGAAGGTTACACCACTAGTGTTACCAACCACAGAAATGAATTTTGTTTTTCCTTTTTGAAACGTTTTACCCATTAGTCTCTGAACGAACATCTGTTATGCTATACTTACGTTGCGTTTCGCTTTTCTTTGTCTTGTTGATGTTATATAGCGGTTAGTCTTGCTTCAGTTTATTTGCTCATTTCTGTTTACAATCGTCCATGTGGTCCGATCGTCGGCATGAGCCAATTTCCCTAAAAGACAAAAGACAACAAAACAATTCCCACATAGCCACACTTGGACGTATTTATGAGTCTTCACAAGACCACAACAAGGAGTGAGTTCAACGGAACCTGCTCAGCGCCTACTCAACAATTAGCCAACGGAACAGCGGGTTGAGATGATTAACGTGTATGGCCTTGCAAAGAATTTGCATAAAACGCATGCTGCGTGGGGACGGCGGAGTCAATTACAATTGAAACGGGTTTAAAGACCTTAACGGACTTCGCGGGAGACGACGACTTACGTTGTTCTGTACGCAGCTGTGTCCGCTGGCTTCCGTGGTCTTGTGAGAGCTGTCTGGGAGGGAGCGTAGAATGTTGCTTTTGCTAATTCTTTATTAATGAGAATTACGCCAGGAGGTAAGGTTAATTGGTCAGTCGGAATTCCTTTATGGAGGGCTCAGGCCCACTGCAGGGCATTATCCGACGATGTATTGTAGGCCAAAATCCAAGGTGAGACACAAGAATAGAATAGCGTCGAGGCGAGCCCTTGACGTCCCCTCATAGGAGGCTTAGGCCCAGCCACCTAAAACTGCTGGTTTCTTATAATGTTTATTCCTCCTCCTTTTCTATACAATCAAAGAATGATCGAATAAGATTAGAAACAGTGCTAGCAACAACAATGAAAAAATTAAATGAAAGAAGTTGTAGCCCACCGTTATCGCAATTTATCATCATCATCATATTCAATCACGGCACAGCACATCTCGCACAGCTCGTTTGTCTATTCATTGCGGTTCGTTCAAGTACAGCCTGGGTTTTCCAAGGCTTGTGCTGTTTTTCCCAGATGTATCTGTTCTTGATAAGAGTAACTATACGCTAGCACGTGAAACGGTAGATGCAAAGTACACTAAAAAAATTGGCCCCGTATTGCATGTTTCACTGCAAATATCGACAAAAGACGCTATAGTCTTGCGTCTGGAGAGAGTGAACAAAACCTTGATTTGATGTTCTGCTTGAGGAAACGGGTAGATTGTATTCTGGAGGCGCTGCGTTAGAGTGTGTCTCAATCCGTGCAGCGAAGGCGAATGAGCACATCAAGGCACGTCAGACACATGTGCTATGTGGCAGTCATCTTCAGAGGAAGGAAACGAAGGAAGGCGTGCCTGCCTATTTCGGAGGTGATAAGGTGTGGAACGCAGAGCGACGGGCAGGTGCCACCACCGTGTCGTCTTTGCAAAGCGTTGGAAACGCTTGACTTTTTGAGCGTCGCGTTGTATTGTCAGCGGAGCGTGCTAAACGCTACGGTCTTTAGAATTACTTATGTATGCATTCTCTAGTATAAAGACACACATACAAAATATGGACGTGTTGTTATATGGCGCCTCAGATATGCGTAATAATTGATTTTCAATTGACAATCGCACAAGTATAAAACGCTGAAACTTGGGCAATATTGGTGGGCGCTGCGGATAGGGTTGACCATTTGTGGTATCTTGTGAGGCCATTTGGGGTATTGTTATCGTGGACAAACAGACAAAAACCTCCCATAGTAGAGTACCGAGTACTCTAAATCGTTAACCACTTTTTCTAAACAAATGTACAGACCAACAGACAGACAGACAAAGAACTTTATTGGGTCCTGGGAAACGCTATTCTTTTAGAGCAACGTCGCGGGCCGCTCCCACGTAGGAACGGGGAGGCCTAGCCTCACCGCCGCGTCGTGGGCTCTCTGGACAGCCCGTAGTTGTGGTAGCAACTCTGAACTTCGTATACGGCAGAGTCCCAATCCTTTTCTGTGAGCCGACTTGGGGCCCCGTAACGAGGGGCACTGCCAGAGATATGTGCTAAGCCGCTAACCTCACCACAATCAGGACAAGTAGAGTCAAAAACCTCAGAGGAGACCATGCTGAGGAAAGATAAGCTTGTATAGGACCTGGTCTGGAGCATTATAAACGTGATGGCTTGAGGTATAGACAACGTGCTGTGCGGAGGAGCAAATGACCACCTACTCAACTGGTAGTGTTTAGCCACTTCACGGAATGTAAGTAAAGCGTCCCTGAACATCTCACTCCCAACCTGCGGGCCTACGTCCTCTACAGCGCGGAGGGTTAGTGCGCGCGCCCTGGAGTGAGCAGTGTCATTCAGGTTTATTAGAGAGTCCAGTAGGGGTTCGAGATCTGCAGGAAACCAAGTAATGGTATGTAGAGAAAGCGTCCTATTTTCAAATTGTTTATCAGAGTTTCTAGCTTCTTCTTTTCGAATCCATACCAAGAGTGCATGACAACAACGTACGTTATATGACTCATGAGGAATGCATGAAAAAACCTCAGTAGGTTGTCCTCTCTGAATCCCCCCTTCTGTTCGAGACCCTATTAATTAACCTGATTATGTTCTCGGTCTTGGTTGAAATCTTAGCGATGGTTTGTCCGTTGTACCCATGTGACTCTCTAATCATGCCTAGCACTCTAATAGCGTCCACTATCGGAATAGGGTCACCGTTTCTGGTGTGAAGTACGATATCTACCTCTGATAAAGACTTCCAGTTTTTTGGCCTGGCTCTTTTTCTACTGGGCCTGTATAAAAGCAGCTCCAATTTACTGCAGGAGCACCTCAGCACTGTGCCAGCAAGTGGTCAGTCTGATCGACGGCTTCCTGAAGTGCAGTTTCGACTTCCAATTCTCCACCTCCGGGACACCAGATGGTAATATCATCAGCGTAAAGCGTATGGCTGATGCCCTTCACGTTAGATAGCAGTGTGGACAACTTCCTTATAGCGATGTTAAAAATAAGCGGGGATATCAGCTCTCCTTGCACCGTGCCTTTAGGGCCCAGTGCTATGGGAGAGGACTCGAGGTCTCCGATATTGAGCGTGGCCTACCTGGATTCGAGAAAGGAGCTGACGTACCTGTGGAAGGCTTCGCCCAGTCCAAGCTCTGAAATAGGGTTTAAGATGTGCGCATGAGAGATGTTGTCAAACGCTTTTTCCGAATCACGACCTAGGATGCCTCTTACGTCCCTTGCGTTCACGTCTATGATTTGATGTTTGAGCAGCTTCATTGTGTCTTGTGCGGACAAAGACGGACGAAACTTAACCATGTCTTAACGAAAAATACCTTTCTTCTCGATGAACTTCCAGACACGAATGTGAATGACGTGTTCCGCCACCTTGCCGACACAGGACGTTAGCGATATGGGCGTAAGATTGGCTAAGCCTGGAGGTCACCCCGGCCTGGTAATGAAGACAACCGATGCCATTTTCCAAGAGTCTGGGACAGAACCTACTCTCCATATGCGATTGATCTCATCGGTAAGAAAGTTGATGGACTCGCCCACCAGGTTCCTGAGGACCCTGCTAGAGATGCCATCCGGCTCCGGAGCCGATCGTCCATTTAGGTTTTGAAGGAATTCCCAAACGTCGCTGGTGGCAAAGGGCTCTCCGAGCTCAGTGCAAGGGGGTCCAGTGTAAAACGGATAGTCTGAACAGCTCCATCCTGTATGGCGTTTTCAGAATCAGACTGTCAGACCAAAATTTATGCGTCGAAGTATCCCAAGAAACACTATCGTATTTAAAAATTACATAATGTACCGATAAAGGGAACCATGTGTAGATGCTAAGCAGCGGCCGCTAATACGCCATGCGGAAGCGATGGTATCGCGCGTGTGCCGGTTCGAGGGCAGAGACGAAGGGAAAGGAGGACGCTCGGGAGAGGCGCGAGCGCACCTGTTTTGCTCATTATCATGCGTGTTTTACCAAGCGTGTGAGAAGATCTGCCGGTGTATAGTCACTGCGTAAATGTGTCGCTGCTTCCCCGAGAAGAACCTTGCTTGCTTGCTTGTTCCTATAGAATTTGGCTCGTACCCACTATGGGGCATTGACCATTAAACCGGTGGTTATTGTAATGAAGAAAATAAATTGTTAAATTTTGAACAAGAATAATTATTCACTCATCTAGGGATTATAAGAGTGGATAACCATTAGGTGACTTACGAATAAAGTAGGTAAATAACTAATATTGGAAAGGAATAAACATATGGTAAATTCAAAGAACTAGAATTTCATTAGTTAAAAAATAAAAGAAATTTAACAAGTAAACCTTCTTGTCTCTTTGAGAAATTCACAAACTGCTACGCAGACGCTCCTGTTGCTGTGGCTCCGAAAAGAAGCCCCAAGGGAAAGGATATTTTCAGAATTAAGGGCAATGTTTAAATTTTCTGAATACAAAATAAACTTAGTTGCGAGTGATGCCCCTTCCTTTTCTTTGTTGTGAACGGCGCATGTTCATCGTTTCGCAGACGGGGACTCAGCGACAAAGCCATCTCCCGTTACGCCGCGGGGGAAAGAGAGGTGCCTATAGGGGCGAAAAGGGGTATTCCGGAGGGGGGGGGGAGGGGTCGTTGGCGGAGCGGGTCTGTCGAAAAAAGAGAGTCGTCGAGCAAATACGTATGAACGGCCCGTCAGATGTTTTCTTTGCGATGTTCAAGCAGTGCGTTTTATTGCGATGACAATCGTATGGACACTCTCGGCTGGATTTTGCCGTCGACCGTATGTGTATACACATCTGTATATATGAAAACGCAAGACAGAAAAATAATCCTAGAAATGACTCCGGCACGCGGAATCGAACGTCCGACCTCTTGATTGCGAGTGCGTGGCTTTAGCCACTGAACCACCAAGGATCACCTCCTTACATAGAAACCATTGAGGGGGTGCAAGTAAACACAACACACAGGAAGAGACAGACGAGAACAGGCGCAAACTACCAACTGGCTTTGTTCAAGGATTCATATATCAACACCCTGCGCAGGGGCACTGCCGTAACAACCACGAAAATTTAAACTGTGTGTTGTTTTTAGTTGCGCTCTCATGATGATTCCTATGTTAAAGCACCAACACGCCGAACAGTCAACTCTTTTGGAGCACCTTTTTAACGTTGAAACAGCAAGCTATATCTACCACTTACCGCTGGTATAGTGCCAAGTATATTCTAGGCACTGTACCGCTGGCGATGATCATCTCGGGGGAACTATTGTGTTTTCAGCATTATCAGAGAGATGGCGCAATGAGCGCGCGTCGCCAGATCGTCACGACGCGGCGGCGCGCGCTCATGCGTTGATCTCCCACGCGTACTTTGCCCCGCGGAGGTTTGGGGAGAGGGGAGTTGACACTCACGCGTGCGCGCACTTATCTCGCGGAGAGGGGAATACTACGCCTGGGGCTTTCACGAAAACAATCATGTTGTAGTTACCGGGCACACTAAGGTTACTGTACTCGCTGCACAATGTACGTTTGCGAAAAGGGCGCGCTTTTCAGACACAGCGAAGACACAACTGACACTTATTCGCGCTCATCTGTACCTGTGAGTATAGGTTTTGTGCATCATGTGTGCGTGAGCAACATGGGGCATGTTGAGATCGGCTCGCCATTGTTGACGTGACGTTCCAATTTGTTGATATCGCACTCACTGCTTCGCCTTTGCGGCGAAGCTGTGATTTTTTTCTGTACTTGTAAATAATGTAGATGAATGCAATGTACTCTAGCGAACGGTGCCTTTCATGATCGACATCGCATAACTCCGCCGCGGTGGTCTAGTGGCTAAGGTACTCGGATACTGACCCACAGGTCTAAGGATTGAATCCCGGCTGCGGCGGCTGCATTTCCGATGGATGTGGAAATGCTGTAGGCCCGTGTGCTCAGATAAGAGCGCACGTTAAAAAACCCCAGGTGGTCGAAACTTCCGGAGCCCTGCACTACGGCATCTCTCATAATCATATGGTGGTTTTGGGATGTTAAACCCCGCATATCAATCAATCAATCATCGACATCGTATACAAGGACTTCACTACAGTCTTATATCTTGCTTGATGGTACGCGTCTTTTTCTTTCGTATTTCATTGAGAGATGTAGACAGCGTGCCGTTGCCTGCCACGCGGGGGCGCTGATAGGTAGGACGCCAGCGTGGCATGCTTTCCATGGTAGTTGCATCATGTCCACCGATGAGCTCGGTTTAAGTACGCTCAAGAAAGCCATTTCTTTATTTCAGTGACCCGCTGACACGAGGTCAGTTTTGCGGGGCTATGGTTATGGGAAATGCGCATGTGCGATGTTAAATATTGTATATAAAGTGATTGATTGTGCGTGTCATCAAGTGAATTTATCGAGACAAGCTTGCATCCGAGAAAAAATAAATAAATAAAGATCTGCTTGGAATGTACGGTGCAGAATTAGTATCGAGGCCGTGGCCTGTATGATGTTTTCAGTACGTTATTTTGCCGACTGTTTTCAGCAACTATGAATTCTGCATTGTTTATCATAACCATGCTGGGTGATACGGACACAATTTGATTCCTTCGCAATTGAGAAATAATCGGGCTCGAATAAAAACAATCGCCACTTCGTGCGCTGGTAAATCGAAGCGTAACATTTATGAGGGCGCACTAAAAAAACATTGGCCTGCGCATCCGTGGCGCGCTGGGATAAACACGCCGGTCAAGAGGACTGCCACGGCTCCGGCAGGCAGTCCCGCACGCAGTGGGCCATGGTGGCGTACGACTTGTAGATGCACGCGTGCTCCCATTCGCGGCACGCGTGCCCGACGATATCGTAGAACCACCACTGCTGCTGGTCCTTGCTCGCTGCGTGCGTGCAGTTGTAGACGGCCGTCAGGGGGAGCGGCCGTACGCACTCCTTCCGCGGCGTTCCTGCGCGGACATCAACGATCATGCGTTTCCCTCGCGACTTATTCGATACAAGTGCTGTCTACGGCTACGAAAGTTGCTACACACCGTGGTGGTTAAGTGATAATTGTGTTTGGTTGCTGCTCCCAAGGTCGAGAGGTTGAATGGTGGCGACACCAACGCCATTTTGATGGTGGCCAGAGGCCAGAGCTTACATTTAGGTGCACGTTCAAGTACCCGAGTTAAAGTACCGCGGGTGATGCAAAACAGCGTACCACGAGGATGCTTCACTTTAACATTATCACAATATCAGAGGTCGCGAGAATTTGTGACGTCGTCACACAACACCCTCGCTTGGTCAGAAGTGCACCGACACTGGAGGCAATGCCGAACCACTTTGGGAAGAAGAAAGATTGTTTATAGTGAGGACAAACACTCATAATGCATACTAGTGGCATAGCCAGAAGGTGGCACAGCAGGCCCGCGCCTCTCCCCTTGCTCCCACCGAAGTTCTTTTTCGCCTTGGCATACAGAGCGAAAAATGACCATTTCAAAGAAGTGCCCCTCCTCCCCGCTCCCTTCCCCCCCCAAAAAAGACTCTGCCTATGCCCCTGATACAAACATAAGGGACCACGCGAGTTCGTTATTCGACACGTGGGCTGAAAGCAGCCCGATCTACCTGTATCCCGATGTATGGTACAGTGTAGATTTCACCAAAGCGTAGTTAGTAATTTTTGTACGCACGGTAAGAGACTTAGAGCAATCTAAATACTTGCTAAATGGGAAGAAGGGTCAGGTGCATCCTTCCATTGCCTGCAGCTTTGTCACCGAGTGCTGACACAGGCGCGGAATCGAAACGAGATACGATACCCTCTGAAGCGAAATTTAGCGCAACTTGTTGTTTGAGCAACGCCAAGTGTGTTGGAAGATTGGGCTATCTGCAGTTGTACTAACGTAGCACTTGTTGCGTATTGAAATACAAAATTCCAGCGCTCGAATGCGGCGCACTTCATTCTGTACATTGCAAGCGTCGCAAACCAAGCGAAACGCCGACAGCGCTCGTGTGCAGCGCACACCACTCTGCGCATTGCAGGCGTTGCGAAATGAACTTTGCAGCCTCGTTATAATACGCGCAACCAGCCGCCGAGCACGTATCAGCCCTCCAGGCGCACGAACTCCGACTGAGTTGACAGCACTCGTGAAGGAGTGCTGTCAACTCAGTCGGAGGGTGGTTAGAGGCCTGGTGCTTGGCATATCAATAGACTCCGCGTTCGCTCTCTTTCGTCCTCGTTCACTCTATCGGTTTCAGAGCTACCCTAAAGCCGTTTATAGATCTCATATGCGGATATGCCTTTGTTGTTTTTTAAATAGCAACCATATCGACGCTCCTCAGATGCACCGATCATTCGAGCACTGGTCTTGGATTCAAACCGTCACGTGACATTATAGCATGAGGACTGCGTCAGACAAGCCATGGTACCAGCTGACGCGACATACATAAGTGTACGAAGGGTTCTTCCTTAAAAAAATGAGAGGGCGGTGTGAAGTTTCACTGCGGCAATGCCCTTCTCTAATTGAAGGGCCATGACTGTGGCGATGCACTTCCCCTTAGCTTTTCATTTCCGTCATGAGACCACTGATGTTCAAGCAACGATGCCGTGCGATGACATCGTCAAGTGTCGTGACAGGACATCGCTTGGAAGCCATAACGACATGAGAAATTTTGACGTGCTCTGACGTCATCGTGACGTCAATGGTAATGCCATTATGTGGTAATGATTTTTGCATCACTGGTCCCTGACACCGCGGTACACTGTCACTGCGGATGCGAGATGACGATGCCGAAAGTCAGATTCCGCGTTTGATGGAGCATCTAAGGCCTCGATCTTCAAAAATAAATGAAATAAACACCTTGTTCACAGAGCAAGCTACAATCCTCCCTGCTGCTGAACCGGTATCCTCCGCCCTCCTGGAATCCTTTCTGAACGACGCACAGGTGAGAGGGTAGCCACTCGATGCATCCCCCGGGTGTCCCGGCACCCGGCATGTAGAACCAGCCATGGTCCCGCACCAGGGCTGTCAGGTTGCTGGAACAGTGCACCAGGCGAGGAGCGTCGCATCGGCTTTCGTGGACTTCACCGTCAAATGGTGCCACCTCGACCATTGCTCCTGCAGCGCAAAGAAAAGGCGAGGGCTTGTGGCATTCTTGCAGGCCTTTCAGAAAAGGAGGACGGAAGAAGTGGGAGAATTTGTTATTAGGCAAAATGTGAGCGAACAAATCTGTTCCGAGTAACTTCTACTAAAGATTCCGCTAGAGAAAGCGCGGCTTCTATTCCTTGCACTGTACTGCTACACATTCAATAGTCGCTTACAACTTAGGATGCAATGTAAATACACTTGATTGAGGAAACGAGGGCAGAAAAAAATTGTCGTTTCCTCAACCCCGTGATCATGTAAAAATGTGTTTTCTGTATTTGTGTTAGTGGGTAGAGGTCATAATGATTGGTCGAATCAAGAGGGAGTCCAGATGCGCAGTGGACATTGATAAAAAATAGCACAGTTCTAGGAAACGTCCACAGTGCTTCACTTTAAACAACTAGCATAATAAGACAGGGACAAAGCAGGACACATGCAGGCAAAGTGATACTTCCATTGTCTGCCAGCCTTCACCTATGCTAATTAAGCCAGAGCGCCTTAACTGGTGATGTGCGTCGAACACTCAATTAGCTATTCGGAGCCGCTAAAGAACACTGGCTGTATATAATGAAGTTGTTGTTACTAAAATTTTGTGGGAGTGAGATTTCAAGAGTATTAATGGGACACTACTATTAGGAAGCCCACATTGCAACGGTTGTGGTTTTGTCACTACGAATGGGTACAGCACTCTGCACTATCGGGAATCAACGTTTAAACGGCGACACTTGAAGAGGCTGACATGAATGTAGAGTTAGGGCCTTAAAGTCATTTAAGAAGCTGTCTTAACATACTCGGACTGCTTTACACTCTTTCTTGAGACTTAGATGACTCAAGGCAAAAAATTGACTGTCGGTGTCTTCAATATTTGGTGACACCTGAAGACATGAGCGTCGGCAAAGTTCGGCGTTGGGTGATGGTAAACTGCTCCTTTTGCGCCATCCACCAGCCGTCACTCACGTCTGACACGACACTTAATGAGACCGACGTTGAGGTGAGCGCAAGTGACGCAAAAAAACACATTAAAAGTCGCTCAAAAGTGACGTGATACTCAAATGAGCTTTTGTGTCCCGTTGGCGTACCAAAAGTCACATGACCTCATGGTAACCTAACCTGAGCCAGACAAGAAATCGCCAAAATTTTTGCCGTCATCAGGACGTCACTATGAAGTCACATGACGTGATGCCACATGATGACGGCACCACGTGACGTCGTTGGTTGGTTAAAGGTGGGCCGATAAGAGGCAGTGCAAAACCAGCTGAGGTAAACAGAGCTTGCAATGTCTCCGATTCTGGGGAGGGGAGGCATTGCACGTTGACTGAAAAAAAATTGACCACATATTGGCATGCTTCACTGCCAATGTCGTCGAAAGACGATAGCCTTCTTCCGGCCGTACTGCTTGTGTCAATTATGGTCTCATCCACGTAAGAGATATATGGCACTGCGTGAAATATTGGTTCTTTTTAGCAGTGACGTCATGAAATCTGATCTTGTGCAGAACCCAGGACCACTGCCAGGGGCAGCACAGTATCGTCGAATGAAGGCTTTTCCGTCATAAGCGTCGCATATTCAGCAAGGCCTCAGAAGCAGTACGGTTTTTAAAATTACGCATCTGCGTATTTTCAAGTAAAGAAACACACCACCTAATAGTGACATATTGATGTTGCGTCTCAGAGATGCGTAATATTTGCTTTTGAATCGACAATGTTCACAATATGAGCTCAGCGACCAGTTCAAGATGACCAGGCGTTCAGCAAGTGCTTGAACTTTCGCCGGGTGGCTGGATCGTGTGACAGACAGACAGACCGACATACACAGACTGACAGACAGACCAAAATACGAAATTTCTGCTTTCAGGTATGCCACGACAGACTATGATATTAAAAAAAGAAGATGGTGGCCGCCGTCGAAGCGCGGAATATTCATAAGACAATGAGAGACTCACTAGGGTGTGACACCTTCCCAGACCTGTTCCTATGGGGTGGCGTTGTCGCTTCAGTTTCTGTCGTGGTCTCCACCAAGCGACGACGCGGCCGTCCTGCGTAGCACATGGCAAATATCAAATAATATTAAGGCTGATTGTTTGATGATATGATTGATATGTGGGGTTTAACGTCCCAAAACCACCATATGATTAAGAGAGACGCCGTAGTGGAGGGCTCCGGAAATTTAGACTACCTGGGGGGTTCTTTAACGTGCACCCAAATCTGAGCACACGGGCATACAACATTTCCGCCTCCATTGGAAATGCAGCCGCCGCAGCCGGGATTCGATCCCGCGACCTGCGGGTGAGCAGCCGAGTACCTTAGCCACTAGACCACCGTGGCGGGGCAATATTATTACGGCGAAAAGCGTTACTATTTTGTCTCCAATCACATCCAATGAAAACTACGTAGCTCTCAGCAATTGTTTACGTCAATTGCTTAGACCTAAACTGATTAATCAGGCCTCGCACGCAGGTCGATGCTATCGCATGCGTCCTTCGTGCGACGGAGATGACCGGCTCGTTTCATCTCCACTTCACACACGTTCTTCTCTAACGTTCGCGTGCTCTTACTAGCGCTACAACGTACGATGCGTGGGGATGGTGTTATAGATTGCGGATTTTATACGGAGCATGACGGCGACGGCAATACCCTATCAACAGTATCAGTACGATGGCTATCGCAATATGCTCATAGACAACATTGAATCCATTCAGAATCGCTCAGCACGTTTCATATTGTCCAATTACACTCGAACTGCCAGTGTCGCATTAATAAAAGGCTCAACTAAATTTGCATAACCTCTCAATACGACGCAAACATTCACGTCTCTGTCTCTTTCATAAGATCTATCACACTAACAGAACCCTCTCTGATTCACGGTTTTTTCCACCAGCCTACATATCAGCACGCAATCACCATCAATACAAGGTTGGGGTTCCCTTCTGCCATACGAACCAGCACTTCAACTCTTTCATCCCTTGAACATGTACTGACTGGAACCACCTTCCCGCATCGGTCGCTTCAATTACAGACGCCAATGCGTTCAAATCAATCATTTTTGAAAGTGCATTATAATTTATTCTAATCCTGCTGTTTTGTTCTACTCCTTATTGATATTTGTTGTCCCACTCCTCTCTGTAATGCCCAGTGCCTTGAAAGTAAATAAATGAAATGAAACGAAATAAGCGAAGCGTGTCGTTACGCACGCCAAACAAACTGACCTGCGCTGAAAGCTGCTACGAAGAGTGCTACGGTAGCCAGAAAGAAGACGATCATCACGAGTACGATCGCGGCGCACAGCATGGTGGTCACCCTGTTGATGTGCTCGCGCCTCCTGCGGCGAAGCCGTGAAGCGGGCATATTCACTCGGGAAATTCACACGCCATATTGCGCCACTACACGTTCGACTACAGCCTAAACACAAGCATAATCTCCACCCACAAGAGGAATGCCCATTCCCTCGGTGAGAAGTCGCGTCATCTGGTTCTCGTTCGAAGCAGAAGCGCTGATGCAAGCTCACATTGTTCCTTAAGCATTCCCTAAGAGACAATTCGATGGCGAAGACCTCTTTCTTCTGATAGCGCAGCTGCTAAAGCCTGCAGTAAAAGCTTCGGTGTCAGCAGGGAACCACGGTCATGCATCGCAGGAATTGAACAAGTGCTTGTACCGTGTACAGCAGATGCGAGCGTTTAAGAAAAAAAAAAACGTGGAGCACGTGAAATACGCGAAAGAGAGAGGCAGGGCGTCGCCTTGTAGGATATCAAGTTGTTTCTATACCAGAAATCCAGAAACAAAGGGACAGAATACAAAGAGAGAAGAAAATAGAGAGAAAGCACTTGAAAGAATGAAAAAGAAAAATAGAAAGAAGTAAAGGAAATAAAGCCATAAAAGATGGAGAGACAGAGAAAGACAGAGAAGAGGAGAGAAAGGAACAGACGCTGAGAGAGAGACAGAGAAAAAAAAAAAAACACCGGGCAAGACACCGAGCGCACTTTACCGTTGCAGCACCATATTCACCCACCGATTATAGGTCTCTCATTTCTTCGTAGCTCAGCCCCAGCAGCTTTTACGCTGGTCATCTCAAAAAAAAAAAAAAACACACACACATGTAGGACCATATTCATGGACCTAAGAGTGACGATAGCAAAACTGATATTTGAGTGAGTCGGTTCCTATTTATCACCAAATGGCAGCCCACACGCCTTGCCCACAATAAATAGGCCCACACGCCTATTTATCACTTCGATGGGGACAAATTAAATGCGGCTGTGCTTAAATTTTGTGCGCATTGTAATTTAGCAAAGCGTAAGAGATACTCACAGTTGCGTTTGGTGTCCCAATCGTTCTGGCCCGTAGAGAAGAGAATCTGCAAAAAATAAGAAACACAAGAAAAGTTACTCACGCTTCCTGTAAGTGACTCCATGTATCCTCCGTGAGAGAGTGATATATTTCGAGGTACTGCCTGCGTAGTTGTTATTCACAGGTGGCTGAAATATATTCAATTTCGATTCAATTTGTTTATTTCAGGAATATACTACACCATTCACATAAATATTTATGTCCACGAGGTAAGGAAAAAGGAGGCTGACACGTCTCATGACTTGGCCTTGATCCCAAACCTACATGTCTGACGGCAGGAACGAAACCACTGATGAAAACACGCGAATTATGTGAAGTAACTGCGCTGCGCATAACACAGTATGCAAGCAAAAATGAAAACAGAAAGGCGCACTTTTACATGAGTGTGGAGGAAATTGTTTATAATAACTATAATTACGCTAAATAAATACACTTGAAAAACGATATGTTACATAGATATGTCGGTTTTAACGTCCAAAAACCTACTATATGATTATGACAGACGCCTAATGGAGGGCTCCGGAAATTTCGACCACCCGGGGTTCTTTAACGTGCACCCAAATCTGAACACAGGGGCCTACAACATTTCCGCCTCCATCGGAAATGCAGCCGCCGCAGCCAGCATTCGATCCCACGACCTGTAGGTCAGCAGCCGAGTACCTTAGCCACTAGACCACCGCGGCGGGACGAAAACGAAATACTGACCAAGTAGCAAGGAATTAAACAGGGAAGAAAAGATTATTGTTGGGAACATTATTTTGTTCATAGGTTCCTAAAATCTCAGACCAATGGCATTCATGTCCCTGGCCTGAGATTCGTGCCTACTTCTTGCTTTTATTTGAGGTTTAGTGTTGGGTCGTAGAACACAGACAGTTAAAGAATGTACTCACTCCATGAGCGTGCGGTAAGCATGTGACGACAAGTAGTGTTTCTTGAAAAAACGCACTGTGGTAACTTTGCGGACGGTTGCAACGTTATCGGAGCGGCAGGCGAAATCTTCTTAATCTTTGTCGTCTTTTCATAGGTATGATACATGTGATGATGTTCATGGTAATTATGATGGTAAAAATGATGGCGATCCCTCATGTCGAAATGCAGCCACATGCTATTTTGAATAGGCTACCAACCTGGTGATATATTTGAAGTAAAAAAATCTCAAGGTTCTTACGTCATAGCGCTTCCTAAAAATAGACTCGAGGGTACTCCGGCGCTAGTGTCTATGGGCGCGAATTTGTCTAATCTTTCTTCTGTGGGCTCCGTTTAGCTATGTGCGGCCTGAATTCACTATCACACAAAACGAAGTTCAGCAACGGTTCAGCAGTTACGCTTCAGCATCTTGACTTTATAAGGCTCGCGGATTCAAATCGAGTCACGACATTCACAATAGTCTCTTCTTTTATTCGACACAAAATGAAAGCACAGTAATAAACAGATCCAAAAGTAAGTTTTTGGTCACAAGCACGAAAAATTGGCAAATTTGTGACCTACCCATCAATATAATGGTGGCTGAACGATACAAGTCCCCTCTAGTTGAACAATACCAAACTCTAGGTCTTATGCGCTAGGCTAAGACGAGTGAAACACGAAAATAATTTTCGTTTTTTTTTCAAAATCACTTTACTGATCTTCGCGCGCACCCGCCCGCTCCCGAAACTTCCCGCATCTGAAGTGGTCTTGCGCTGCCTCCGTGATCGATCGACAATTGACCAAGCGACGATGTTATGTGATAACTTTGGGGCAATGTCATCATGTGCCGTGAAAAATTTGAGCACTCTGTGATGTCACGATCACGACATACGGTTACCTTCGTCACACGGTCATAATTCTTGCACCATTCACGTTGACATCATAGGCGTTCGTCATGGGCGTTGATGAGGTATTGAAGGTTCTCATATTAATAATGATGGCAGTACTAAATAAAAGAAAGGGATATATGCAGTAAAACAAGACTATGAACTAAATTACGTGAGCATACAGTCAATGAGATTTCTTCATACACAGGGCAGTAAAAACAAATAAAAAATGACGTAATGTCTGGCTATCTGCAATCCTATCAATCTTAACCACACGCAACACGCGTCCACGTCATCTAGTGAACACTTCACGTACTGCAACAGCACAGCGCCATCTAGTGAACATTGTGAGAAGTAAAGGGTGGCTACAAAGGAGGGACTGAGCCACAGCGTAAGGAGTTTTGCCCCTAATTGTTCTAGCCGATTCCATTCCGTAGAAACCGTTGGATATCGAAGCTGTAAGCTTGCGAGTTCGTCAAGGTAGACAAAGACGGCTCAGTATCATATAGCGCATCATGACTGACATCAGTATAATCGTCATCAATGGGCATCAGGAGATCTAGCGAAATCATCAACATCAAGCGTCATCATAATCCTTTTGTTTTTTCACTTTCCTTTCTGGTCACCTGCGTGACTACTACTGCTACTAGTGCCACTACTACTACTACTACTACTACTACTACTACTACTACTACTACTACTCGTACTAGTAGTAGTGATAGTGGCAGCAGTAGTCGTAATAGTAGAGTAATAGCAGTGATAGTAATAGTAGTAAATGTAGTAGTAGTAGTACGATGACGACTACAACAACGACGAAGTCAAATGGTAGATATGATTAGACTCGCTAGAAATAAATACCATCACCACTTTTGAGCCAAAAGCAGATAATTCGCTTTAATGCATGCTTGATAATGTTAGTAAATGGCTTTTTGTTTTAAAATCAATACTAGTTTGAAAGTGACGCTAACAAGCTAACGCCCTTTTCGCTGGTACCGTTCAAGACACCTCGGCTTTAGGGAGTCGACTTGAGAGAACCGTCTGGTCGAACTCATGCTCGCCTTAGTTATTCTGTCGTTGAGGATCTGTGGTGGAGGATCTGCCAGAATTTCAGTAAATTACACGCCATGAAAACCGTCATATGGCATAGTTGTAAGCGGTCAGGTGTACTTTAGGGCACATGATAACCGTATTTCGATCATCATCATCATCATCATCATAATCATCATCATCGTCGTTGTCGTCGTCATCGTCGTCGTCGTTTCCTTTTATTATTCATTCACCGTTCGGTTCACGTGACCTACGTTTACAACAACAACAACAACAACAACAACAACAGGAGCAGCAGCAGCAGCAGCAGCAGCAACAACAACGACAACAGCATCAACAACACCAACACAATAATAATGACAACAACAACACCAAAACAATAATAATGACAACAACAACAATAAGCAAGGCAAAACAGACAACTGCATCTACCAACACTACCATTTCTATTACTACCACTACTACTGAGGTGGCGGTGGAACATGGTACTTAAGACGGCTTCGCCGTAAAACAGGAAAGCTGACAATGTCTAGCCAAAGTAACGCATTTAATTGCATGCTTTAACAAACAAGCAAGTTGAACTTCTTAAAATCAACAAAACCGGTGGGAAAGTGACGCTAATAAGCGGCCACCCATATCGCTGGTTCCAGCTCGCCTAGTTTTTCACGGCGTTGACGTGAGGCTGGCGCCGAGCCATACTCATTCTCGCCGCAGACCCATCGTCGATCATTATCAATGCTGCCTGAGGCAGGCGGCGGCGCACGCCCTCAGGCTGGCGTAGGTGTTCCGCAGGCACACCCGTTTCCACTGGCGGCAGGTCCTGCTCAGGCTGTCGTAGTACCACCACTTTCTCTCGCGTCCGTCACGGAAGTCTTCCTTGGTGCAGTTGAGCATGCCGGTTTCTATGGGTTGAATGCAGCGAGCGTTCGGTGCCTCTGCGTTTCGGAGACCGAGCATAAGTTTATTTCAGATAAATGCCTTAGTTGTCAACATCATCAGGAGAAAGAATTACCTAGTCTTTAAGGGAGAGCATATGGTTTTCTTGTCGGGAGATAAAATAGTTGCGGCACCTGGTCGTGGCCTCCGAGATTCTCTGAGGCAGCGCGATGAGACATAATTTATATATATATATATATATATATATATATATAAGGGAAAGAAGTGTATACCTAAGGGCTCGTTTTTCCGCGTTTTCACACAATATTATTGAGATCTAACAGACAGTAATGCCAAGGAATGTAAATAAGAAGAAAGAAAAGTGGATGAAAAAATAACCACCCGTGAGCAGGAATCGAACACCTACGACCTTCGAATAACGCGTTCGATGCTCTAACCGACCTATATATATATATATACATATATATATATATATATATATATATATATATATATATATATATATATATATATATATTGTGAAGAAGAAACAGCGTCGTTGGCAAGCAACATCGCCACCGCTTGGGTACTGGGTGCTGGGCTTGGCTCGCTCGGCTCGTGCTGATCATCGCCGGCATCTGCTTGACCGTTGCTCTTGCACGATCGTGTTTCTTCGTAGGACCACCGTCGCAACAGTCGTCAATAAACCCCCTTTCAATTGGTGGAAGGTGCTGACATTCCCCGTCGCCTGAACCTGGGTGCTGCCATTCGCCGTCGCCTCAACCTGGAGCTGCGCAACCGAACGCTACCTCCCATCATGGCTACCAACAACGCGCAACCTGGCTCTTCCACTCCATCCCCCAGCAACCCCGGCGTTCTTCGTTTGCGAGAGCCCAAGGTCTTTAGCGGAGTTGATGAGACCGACGTGGAAGACTGGTTCGCTAACTATGAACTGGTGAGCGCTAACAACAAGTGGGATGACGCGGACAAATTGACTTACGTCATCTTTTACCTCACGGACGTGGCCGAAATGTGGTATAATAACCACAAAAACGACATCACGACGTGGTCCATCTTTAAAACCTTGTTTGCTGACGTTTTTGGCCGACCCGCAGTCCGCAAGTCCAGAGCCGAACAACGCTTGCGGACTCGCGCACAAAAGCCAACGGAATCTTTCACAAGCTACATCGAAGACATTATTGGTCTTTGCAACCGTGTGAACACCACCATGCCCGAGTCGGAGAAGATTCAACACATCCTCAAAGGGATAAATGACGGTGCATATCAGCTGCTCCTGGCCCGTAATCCTGCCACCATTGCGGAACTTGTCACTTTGTGTCAAAGTTTCGACGAGTTGAGCAAGCAGCGCGCCCTGACTCGCCCATTTTCCTCACACGCCGACTCGCTCTCCAGTCTCACTTCTGTTCCCGACCACTCACCAACCCTGCAAGAGATTAAAGACTTTGTGCGTGAAGAAGTAGCTCGGCAACTGTCGTTGATTCCCTTTACGCAGCAGCCGCCCTCCTCTCGTCTGCCCTCACCACTCCGCGACGTTATTGCCGAAGAGGTAGCTCAGGCTGTTCCCGTCGCTGCCCACCAGCAGCCTGTGGCCATACCTGTTGCCCATGCGCCGGCTATGCAGCCCGTGGCCGCGCCCCTTACGTATGCCCAGGTGGTACGTAGCAGACCCCGACAGCAGCATTTGCCACCCATGTCTTCAGTCGCTCCCCACTCCACCCCATTTTCGACACCTTGGGCCGCACAACGAGTCAGCAATTCCTGGCGCACTCCTGACAATCGACCGATCTGCTACGCCTGCGGTACTCCAGGACACGTGACACGATATTGTCGCCGTCGCTTCCAACCACTCCGCGACGCTACTCGGCCGTTACCGTATGACCCACAGCCCATGCACATACCTGCTCCCTATCCCTCACCGCAGTATGGATGCACTAACTTTCCTGAGTCTCGGTCACACCAGCCTCAAACTCACTCTCCCCGCTCCCCATCTCCTCGCAGGCGATCACTGTCCCCAATGCGCCCTAGACCCGCTTCCTCCAACCGGGAAAACTGAACGCCGCAGTTCCAGAGGCAAGAACTGCGCCGTCGTCGAAATGCTCAAGTCCTCGCACTTCACCAGCTAACGTCGTCGCTATATCTGTCGATGGTGTTTCTACCTTTGCCCTCGTCGACACAGGTGCTGCCGTTTCTGTTATAGCCGCCCAGCTCTGCCGCTCCCTACGCAAAGTGACCACGCCGCTCTCTGGACTATCACTTCGTACAGCTAGCGCACAACAAGTTCGACCTCTTGGCACCTGTACGGCCCGCATATTCATCCAAGGCTCTATGTACGTTGTCGAGTTCATCGTCCTTTCGGTGTGCTCGCATGACGTTATCCTAGGGTGGGACTTTCTGTCAAATCATCATGCCATCATCGACTGCGCACGCGCTGAAGTTCAATTTTCGCACCTGTGTGACGAACCTTTGCACGAAACCCTTGAGCGGTCGCCAAAACTTGTCGTGCGTGAGGACACTGAAATTCCGCCAGCCTCTCTTGCCGTTGTCCCGGTTTGCTGCGATGACTATAACGATGCTACAGTAATGTTTAAACCTTCCGACATTTTCATGAGCCGCAGAGCAGTTTCCTTGCCTTTCGCTACACTCGACGTCACTGCGGGCCGAAGCAATATTTTCGTCCACAACCCCCTTTCTGCACCGCTTACGCTACTTGCCGGCGAATGTCTCGGTCGAGTGGAGTACCTCGATTCCTGTTTATTCCTTAACATGCCAGACGAATCGTGCAGTAGCGCCTCGACCGAACTTCATGCCCTTTCCCCACTGGAGTGCTCTTCGAGTGACACCTTCTCGAGTTCCATCGCCGACACCTTAAGTGCCCATGAACGCGCCGAGCTTCTTAATCTCCTCCAGCACTTCGCGAATTCATTCGACGTTTCTCAGCCGCAATTGGGTCGGACTTCCGCAGTGCACCACTACATTGACACCGGTTCGCACCAGCCATTGCGTCAAAGACCGTACCGTGTCTCTGCTGCAGAACGTCACGTCATCAACGACCAGGTCGAAGAGATGCTACGTAGTCGCGTTATTCGACCATCGCACAGTCCTTGGGCATCTCCTGTCGTTCTAGTTCGAAAAAAAGATGGATCGATTCGATTTTGCGTTGACTACCGGCGATTAAACAAGGTGACGCGGAAAGACGTCTATCCATTACCGCGCATAGACGACGCCCTTGACAGCCTACAAGGAGCCGAATTCTTCTCCTCCTTAGACTTACGATCTGGATACTGGCAGGTTCCTATGGCAGAAGCTGATCGCCAGAAAACTGCGTTCATTACACCAGATGGCCTGTACGAATTTAACGTAATGCCATTTGGTCTTTGTAATGCTCCTGCCACGTTTGAACGGCTCATGGACAACACACTACGTGGACTGAAGTGGTCTGTGTGTCTATGCTACCTCGACGACATTGTCGTTTTCTCTCCCGATTTTCCTACGCATCTGCTTCGGCTCCAACTGGTTCTGACGTGTTTAACCAACGCTGGGCTCCAACTGAACCTTAAAAAGTGCCGCTTCGCCGCGCGAGAGCTGTCCATCTTAGGGCACATCGTCTCCAAGCATGGTGTTCGACCCGACCCTGCAAAACTGCGAGTAGTCGCTGTGTTCCCGAAACCTACAACACTGAAAGAATTACGCAGTTTTGTCGGACTATGTCTGTACTTCCGGCGCTTCGTGCGAAATTTTGCATCGATCATGTCACCACTGACCAACCTCCTACGCGGTGATGCAGACCTTTCATCATGGTCTCCTGACTGCGACGTCGCGTTTGCCGCGCTCCGTAGTCTGCTAACATCTCCTCCAATTCTTCGGCATTTCGACCCAACAGCTGCAACGGAAGTTCACACAGACGCTAGTGGGGTTGGTCTAGGCGCCGTTCTCGCCCAACGCAAGCCGGGCTACTCCGAATACGTCGTCGCTTATGCGAGTCGCACACTTACTAAAGCTGAGGCCAATTACAGCGTCACTGAAAAAGAGTGCTTGGCGCTAGTGTGGGCGCTTCGCAAGTTCCGCCCTTATTTTTACGGTCGCCCATTCGACCTGGTAACGGACCACCATGCACTTTGTTGGCTCGCCACATTGAAAGACCCTTCTGGCCGCCTAGCTCGGTGGGCACTGCAAATCCAGGAGTACGACATTCGTGTCATCTATCGCAGCGGACGCAAGCATTCTGACGCCGACGCCCTGTCGCGTTCGCCTTTACCTCCCGACTCGGCCTGCGGAACCACTGGTATCTCCATCGCATCTCTCGACCTAGACTCCTTTACCAGTGAACAACACAAGGACCCGTGGATCGCTTCTCTTTTTAACTGTCTTTCTGGATCGTCAACCACTGCGGTACCACGATCTCTCCGACGTCATGCTGCTCATTTCGCCATTCGTGATCGGCTACTACACCGACGCAACTACGCCCCCGAAGGTCGTAAGTGGCTCTTGGTTGTCCCGCGCAGCTTGCGATCACAAATCTGCGCCTCCTTTCACAACGATCCCCAATGTGGTCATGCCGGAGTTTTCAAAACTTACGAACGCATTCGCCATCGCTTCTACTGGCGCGGAATGTATAATTTCGTTCGAAAATTCGTTATGGGCTGTCCTGACTGTCAACGTCGCAAATCACCGCCTTTCCACTCGTCCGGTGCGCTTCAACCGCTTCCGTGCCCTGCCAAACCTTTCGATCGGATCGGAATTGATCTCCATGGCCCTCTACCGACAACATCAGATGAAAATCGGTGGATTATAGTCGCTGTGGACCATTGAACACGCTACGCTGAGACCGCCGCCCTTCCAAGTGCCACTGCGCGGGACGTAGCATCCTTCATCCTTCATCGCTTCATATTACGACATGGTGCACCTCGAGAACTACTAAGCGATCGAGGTCGAGCCTTCCTAACAGAAGTCGTCACGTCTCTGCTTTCTGAATGCCATGTTGTTCATCGCAAGACCACGGCATACCACCCGCAGACTAACGGGCTCACGGAGAGATTTAACCGCACACTTGGCGATATGCTCGCCATGTATGTGACATCCGATCATACTAACTGGGATCGCATTCTTCCATTCATTACGTTCGCATATAACACCGCGGCACAGTCTACCACTGGATTTTCACCTTTCTTTCTTCTTTATGGACGCGAACCATCCCACACCATCGATACTCTCCTTCCATACCGTCCTGACGCATCCGAATGCCCATCTGTGTCCGAAGCTGCCCGAAATGCGGAAGAGTGCCGTGAACTCGCACGCACCTTTACGTCTCGAGAACAACAGCGCCAGAAAGAAAACAACGCCGACTCTTCACAAAGCCCCAGCTATTCCCCGGGATCACTTGTATGGCTGGCTGTTCCTTACCAAACCCCCGGCATTTCCTCAAAACTCGTTCCAAAGTACGAGGGCCCATACCGCGTTTTGGAGCAAACCTCGCCGGTGAATTTTCTCATCGAGCCACTTTCCCCATCTGACGACATGCGCCGGCGTGGACGTGACATCGTCCACGTCGCCCGCCTTAAGCCATATTATAGCCCTCTGCCTCCAGACTCTTAGGTCGCCAGGATGGCTCTTTTTCGGCGGGGGCAAATTGTGAAGAAGAAACAGCGTCGTTGGCAAGCAACATCGCCACCGCTTGGGTACTGGGTGCTGGGCTTGGCTCGCTCGGCTCGTGCTGATCATCGCCGGCATCTGCTTGACCGTTGCTCTTGCACGATCGTGTTTCTTCGTAGGACCACCGTCGCAACAGTCGTCAATAAACCCCCTTTCAATATATATATATATATATATATATATATATATATATATATATATATATATATATAGTGCCACTACTACACACTCAAAACAAGGATTAGGGTCACGCAATTTCGTTTTTTGTGCGAGAGTTGATTAGGAAACACTGAAGCGAAACAATGAATCGGCTTAAATTGATGAATTCTACTTAGAGAACGCTTCTCTTGGTTACACTGTCGGTAGCTTAATAATAGAGGAGAAAATCAAGCTCGGTCAATATTTACTTTTGAATATTGCACCGAAATATTCACACGTGACGTCATGGTTTTCAAAACGTGTTTCGCGTATTCTGGCGGTGACAATGGCTGAATAAGCTGTCTTGAAACTTGGAATGTATTGGTCTATGACCCCTTTAGAGGACAATGTACTTTATGTTTAATAACTAGGAGCCAGGTGTGACCTAGTGCATGCCGTCAAAATTTATGATGTCATGGCATTCGGTGCGCTATCAGCATTTAAATATCGCGCGCTTTCTAGCTTACCAAACTTCTTCTGACGGTAAGAGTGATGTATTTTGTGTTTTGAAATTGTACGTCACTAATAATTTATTGAATAACGGATCTCCTCTTTAGTGCATAGAATTTCCCACAATACTAACTAGAGGGAACTCTGGCGCTACTGTCTATGGGAGCTGCAACGCACGGCACTTCAACGAGCATAGGAATGATGGGTAGTACACACATTTGTCTAATTTTCGTACTTCTGGCCTGCTTCTGGCTCCATGTGTGTTCGTGTAGCTTGGAGCTGTTTTTTCACGAAAACATAAATTAGCAAATATTCACCGTTTGTGCTTCACAACCTTATTCTTTTAAGCTTACTATTTCGAGTCAAGTCCCTAAGTTCAAAAGGGTTTGTTTTTTCTTTCAAAACAAAACCGTAACCAGTAATAGACGAAGCCGCAAGTACGATGACTAGGCAAATGTGTGTACTACCCATCGTTCCCATGGTCGCTGAACGATCGCAGCGTCAGAGTGCCCTCTTGTTAATTTTGAGAAACTCCATGCTTTAGTGCCCTTTTAACTTCCGGTAGACTTACTTTTTTCGCAGTATACTTGGCAGAGGGAGAGACTGTCGAAGTGCAGACGCGAGGCACCGAGGCAGACGTGGTCGGAATTCCATTGCACGCAATGGCCCTTGCGGCCGCCACGAACGAAGAACCACGGCGAAGACGAGTTTGGGCCCGAAGATTCGCAGCTGTGGTTGGTCCCTCGCGTGCATGCGCGGAGCAGAGGCAGCATGCATGGTGTCCCTGCAGCTGGAAGAGGACGTCGTGTCAAATGTCCTTTTGAGAAACGGAAGCAGGCTTTAAAGAAGCCGCGGTGCACTTTGCTCCCTCTGCCCAATCTCTTTGCCTGGCAGTTGTACTGCTAACTAGTGAGATTATTGAGGCGAAAGCCTCAATTGCGTCTCCGAGCGTGCAGTGACCGTCAGCGTCAACACAAGATGATGCAAACATTCTTAACTTGGTGACGTCTGCAGGTGTCGTCATCATGATGACACAGATTGCCAAAATTTCGACGTCACAGTGACATCATTGACTTCTTCATGACGTCATTGTGACGTCCCTTGAACACATGACTTCGTAGCTTGGTGAAAAGTGGGCCGATTCTTGAGGCCCTGCTAAAGAACGCGGGGAGCATAAATCTCCCAGTACCTCCAACACCCAATTCAGTGCTGAACCCCGCCAGGTGCATACAGACCGATTTGTCGTCATCATGATGACACAGATTGCCAAAATTTCGACGTCTATATGACATCTTCTACTTCTTCATGACGTCACTGTGACGTCACTTAAACACATGACTTTGTAGTTTGGTCAAAAGTGGGGCGATTCTTGAGGCACTGCTAAAGAACGTGAGGAGCATAAATCTCGCAGTGCCTCCGACACCCAATTCAGTGCTGAACCCCGCCAGGTGCATGCAGACAGGTTTGTTGTCATCATGATGACTCAGTTTGCCCAAATTTTGACGTCTATATGACATCTTTTACTTCTTCATGACGTCACTGTGACATCACTTAAACACATGACTTCGTAGCTTGGTCAAAAGTGGGGTGATTCTTGAGGCACTGCTACAGAACGTGAGGAGCATAAATCTCGCAGTGCCTCCGACACCCAATTCAGTGCTGAACCCCGCCAGGTGCATGCAGACAGATTTGTCGTCATCATGATGACACAGATTGCCAAAATTTCGACGTCTATATGACATCTTTTACTTCTTCATGACGTCACTGTGACGTCACTTAAACACACGACTTCGTAGCTTGGTCAAAAGTGGGGCGATTCTTGAGGCACTGCTAAAGAACGTGAGGATCATAAATTTCGCAGTGCCTCCGACACCCAATTCAGTGCTAAACCCCGTCAGGTGCATGCAGACAGATTTCTGGGAAGCGGTTTCAACAAAGTCGACTAAGAAGAATGTTGTTCCACAGTAAAAGCTAAAAACCGTTCGGCAGCGGTGTAATGAGGGGGTCTCCATTGGCTGTGTTATCCGTTACGTCACACGCAGCGTCATACCGAAGCACACGCGCCGTTGGCAGCGTTTCGAGTTACCTCACGGTGTCAAACGCTTGCAGCAGTGCGGAGTTGTGGCGTTAATTATAATTGTTAATTTTGCGGCGTCAATTTTGTTTATTAATTGCGGGATGCGTTCACCGGGCCGAACGCCCTCTTTCGGCGGGAGTGTCTCCTGCGGTACATTGGCGTCGGCTGCGGCGTCTGTGACCGCCTGTGGTTCGAGAACAACCACTGTGATTAACGCATTGCGAAAAGCATTTAGCCGCTCATTACACGCTTTCATGACCGTGATCATGCTAGGCACAATGTGGGGCATGTCAAGTAAACACTGTGGTAAACCCATTGCAAGCCAAACATGCGTCTAAGCCGATAAAGAAGCACGAAGATGTAACCAATAATTGTGAAAGGCTTCAGTGCAGCGTCGTGTTTCAACCTTTGATAAAGACTAAGGACGAATTCTTGAGCTTTTGCTTTTTAACCATTTGTACGAAGTGCTTGGCGGTAATTTTTTAGCGGCGAAGCTCCTTAATCCGTGGGTCTGTAGATGCATGTCTCTCTACGTGATCCCCTAGTTCTATGACTCACTCAGCAGGTACGGACGGACGGATGGACAGACAAATGGAGGACGGACGGATGGACAGACAGACAGAAAATTCACGGTTTACTGTTAAAACTCTCCGAAGCTTCGCCCCACTCATCATTCACCCTGTGGATATGCTGTAATCGTTTTGCCTTCGCGTTGCGTTGTCTTGGGCAAATGCGCTAGGGAACTTGCGACTTTTTAGCGGTTGTGTTTGGTGCAAACATATGTGTTCCTCGTACTAAGGTGGGCATATCGTTTATTTTTTAGTTACCTCCAAGTACGGAAACCTGGCACTATGGGCGATCAAGCGATATTCGAAGAGCAGTCGGAAATCGAACTATCAACCTGATCTGAAGAATCAGCGCAGCCTGACACTCGGAAAAGGCTGGATAGATACCCATGGTTCAAGTCCACCTGGAATATTGAAACCACCCACTTGGGGCGCACGATAAGCTTGCTCGAAATCGCTCAGAATAAGTTTGCTCATTTTCCTCCAAGGCACCCTGGTTAATTGACCGGCCGACCAGTTAGTTTAATAATTGGTTGGTTCATTCATTCACTGATTATTACGCTACAGTGCACTTACCGACGTAAGCAGACTGGTACGCCGGATATGTGAAGGCCACGCCAATGGTCATACCCATGAGGAAAGCGGCGCTGATGAAGCCCAGCACCCACTTGCGCCACACGCCCTGGAACTTCGCTTGCCGCTGAGCCGTTTCACCACGATTAGAAGCTGAAGTCATCTTTGGCAACTGCATGCCACACCAGTAGGCTCCTTAGGCTTTACGATGTAGTGCTAAAACGGGGATGCTCTACAGCGTTGAAAGTTGGGTGAGTTAGTACGGGATATTCGCCTAACTGCCGAGCAGGACGAGACGCAATGAAAGAAACGTTGGTCTCTCTTCTTTTTATGAGTTTATGGCCTGCTGCTTGGTTCGTTTGATATTAGATATTCTAGCTATAAAGATGTACGAAAAGACAAAAGGATCAGCTGAAACAACCGAATTTTGTTATCAAGCCAACATTATCCGTGGCTGAGAACCTTCTGAGCTGTATATGATTGTTATAAAGCTGGTACAAAATCACGATGTAAAATGACCAATGAGAATGGGTTGTTAAAGCTTTCGTTTGAAGCGAAGCTGTCCTTCGAGTTCGAAAGATGCGATTGACGGTTATCAAAACTAAGTATTTGCTCAGGGTATCTCATTTGCTAGGACAAGAGTTTTGGAATTCCCGCTGTCGTGGTCATTTTCAGTGAAAGCTTCGATAATAGCAGCCTTTTTCGAGCAAGCCGTGATTGGACAGGCTCGCTGAATATCATGCCGACCGGTTGTGCCCTAGCGATCTCCGTCGTCAGCGTAGCTCTGGCCGACTGGGCTGGCCCTACGCCAACTCCTGACGCCGATCTTCGACGACAGCGTAGCTCTGGCTTACTGACTTGCCCTACGCAATCTCCTGACGCCCATGTTCGACGACAGCGTAGCTCTGGCTTACTGGACTTGCCCTACGCTATCTCCTGACACCGAGAAGAGCTCTCGCAAGTGGTGTCCCGTCCTCGGACTCCTTCAACTGCATCCATCTTTCCTGTCTTCTCCTTACTTCCGTCATTCGCGGTCCCTGCGCTTCGCTTTCTCCTTCCTTTCTCTCTATCTCTTTACCTTTTAATCCTATCCTTTTAATCCATTCTCTACCCCCCTCCCTCGTGAGCTTCTGTCGAGGTGTCCTCCCCCTGAGAGACAGTTACAAGACTCACTTTTCTCTTCTTTTCATTTAAAATTACCCCTTTTGAGGTCATGTGCCTGACATCAGTTGTCGCAACCTGCCGCATTTGAAAACGAAGATCGGTAGGGTGGGGTTTTGATTTTTTTAGTGATAATATAACTGTTGGCGGTTAAAATGACAAAACCCCTCTATCATTATGAGGGACGCCACAGTGGAGGGCTACTGAACTTTCGACCAGCTAGGACTGTTTAACGTGCATCTAAACTTAAACGGGCCCTGAAACACTTTTTTTCAGTAACCATGAAATTGATTAACTGGGAAAGCATATTATTTCACACATTAAGCGCCGCAAAAATTGTAAGAACCCGTTCAGTACGAGAGGAGGTACAAATATTTGTCACACGCTGCAATCGCATTCTCTTTCCTCTCGTCCCGACGAAAGCGCTGGAAGCTGAGCAAGAAGGGATGGGAGGGGCAAACAAACAAAAAAAAAAGAAAAACCGTCACTTGCGCCTCATGACCTGGAGCATTTTTTTCTTTTTTTTCTTCGAATACGTGGCTTTCTCAGTGCGATTGCTTGCGCATGCATGACAAGTGACAACCTCTCATGGCGACCTCTGTAACAACCGAGCGGGCCATGTTCAAATCAGCCAATGGCTTGTAGATGGGCTTACTGGGCTTAGTTTCCGTGATTTGTCGAGAGATTAGAAAGCTATTTTTAGCTGACTTTGATAATTTATTGTGAATTCCAGGCCACGTGCTGCATTATAATATTTAACTCACGTGTTTTCGATAGCCCCTATTACTAATCGGCAGCGTTTTATGACCATGCTCAAAAAGTGTTGCAGGGCCCCTTTAAGTACATTTTGCCAAGATCCAAATGCGTCCGCCACGGCCGGGATATGACCCTCCAATTTCCGGTTCGGAAGACGAGCACCTCAGCCAGTAGATCACCAAGACCATTTGCTTTATATGCATTGATTGAATAGGTACACCCAAGAGGAAAGTACAAATATAATAAGACCATAGAAAGGGGTGATTTCAGCAAGAACGTCTCAGCAAATATTAGCCTGCGTGGCAACAGACCAATGGCTATAGGTGCTTAGCCTGCGTGGCAACCGACCAATGGCTATAGGTGCTCAAGAGCTAGGTAGCCATTCGAGACTGGTGCTTTGCAGAGACCTTGCATGGAAGGCCTGTCTACTTGGAACGATGTATCCGCCATGTGGATACATCGTCCCTAGTAAGCATTGTCCCAAGTAAGCAGACCTACTACATTCGTATAGGAATGATGTAAGTTTGAAAGTCTTGATGTAAGTTGTGCGTGATGGTGACTTACGTTGCTCGGTGTCGAAGCTGCTTCGGTTTGCTTTCGGGCCCGCTGAGGATGCCGCAGTGGGAGCGATAGAATGTCCCTTGTTCTTATTCTGTACCAATAAGGCTTACCCACTACGAGCCAGGAGGCAAGATCGGTTGGATGGTCGAAATTCCTTCACGAATGGGTCGGTTCCACTACGACGGATTTACTGAGATTCGAGTGAGGAGTTTTTGAGGCTGACACACAGTAACCAAACTTCACGTACGATTATTTTATGTATGCGTGCGCGTGACAATATGTCTTGTTTGTATGCATGTCATCATTGCATACACCACATGTCGTCAACCCTGCACACATGAATTGCCAAGCCGGCAATTAACTAGAATAACGTCTTTTTGGTAATCAGTAGAATTCATCTGGGACATCTTCGTCTAGTCACTTAAAAAAAACACAGAAAACTAGGGCTCCGGAAACTTCGACCTCCTGAGGTTCCTTAACGCTGAGAACCGAAGCGGACTGGGCCGCTAAGAATCGGGAAGGCAATGTGCACCCGACTCGACTGTGCTATGCCGTATATCTCTTGAATGTGAAGCTCAAGTGCACTCCAAGTTTTCATACGAAGGCGGAATAGAAAAGAGTTCCTCGATGGAGAACTCACTGCACCAGAAATAACTCTTGCCTAGGTATCGTATGTATATATCATTTCCTTCTAGGTCTTCTTGTTTTGGGCCCTTCTATATCTCCTTCATATTCAGTGTTGCGGACATGTGCCACTGTAAGGTCATCGTCATTACTATCGCCGTAATGACTATGATGGCGATTAAAATTATCACCAGCTCTTCTTGGGGTGCAGGTAAACGAGGATGTCACTAACCTCATTAAACCAATATTCTCACGGGGTCGTGACGCGAACGAAGGGAGCAGAGTCCAGATCGAAGAAGAAAGTGTTTATTCGGGCCGAACTTGTGGCCACGCAAAAGGCTTTTGTAATGGGTTGAATCATTAGACAACTTACTCCTTATGCTATTCGCATTGTGTTACGTCTGGTCGTTTTTTTTTGCTGTTCGAAAATGCTTTATTACTCATATTAACGCGATTCCTTTCCAGCCATCAAGCATGCTTAAGGCAAGTTTGCGAACAAGTCCCAAGCACTGGCGTGGCTCAGTGGTAGAATACTGGGCTGGCACGAAGCGGACCCGGGCAAGCGAATACGATACGAATCATACCAGATCACGCTATACCGCGTTGTACTCTTGTTTGCGAAGGGTAGTGGGTCTAAGTTCCTGAGTTTGTCTCTGAAGTTCACACTGTGAATTTCACAGACAAACAGTGTGGAAAAAGTCGCACTCTATTGCGGAAATGTTCGTATTTGCAGAGAGCACCTATTCGGTTCGAAGACCAGTCTGACTCGCACCGTTCTATTATATAAGACGACTGCTTATAGAACAGAATAGAGCACAATTCGATTCGACAATCGGAAATTATGGATATTCAGTCAGCTATTTAAGAGCGAACCTCATAAGCGCGAAAATGCACGCGACAGCGACGAGATGATGCTATGAGCGACGAAACAGGGCGTTCGTGCAACGTGCCGCGTGCTCGTTTTCGCGCGATCGCTCGGTTCTCCAGATTTGGAAACCATCGCTCATCGCCCGAAAGTGCTGGGCTCAAGCAGCCAATGGCGAAAAACCGGAAAAGACAGACTACATAGGTGCTCGTGACCCTGCCCGAGTCACGTATGCGCAACAAGAAATAACGCAATGTTTATTACTCATGTGCATATAAAAAGTGCTGCAAGGCAATAATAAACACTTTCCGTTCCATTACACAATATATCTTATTTTTAAATTGCATACCGCTCGCTACGCGGTTTTGTTGGTGCGAGTAGACGGCCTCATGCCAGCAACAGTGGAATTCGCTCGCCGAAGCCGACGCGTGAATGAGGTTTGCCTGCGCTAGCGACTGATCGCGCAAAGACGATCTACGTCGCGTCGCTCGTCGCTGTCGCGTGCGTTTTCGCGCTTATGAGGTTTGGCCCTCACGGGTATGAAAGCGTGAACGTCGCTGATTAGACAAATATATTGAATAAGCGATGAGGCGATTTTAAAAAAAGTATTAGGAAATGAAAACAAAAATGGAGGTGGAACACTGCGGGACGTCAGCCATGGTTGACGCGGCGCACCAGGTGGCATCGCCGGGTGCAGGCCTCTTGCGAGGTGAAGGCGGGCCGCACGCAGACGTTTGTCCACTCGCGGCATCGGTGCGCTAGCGGATCGAAAAACCACCGCGGAGGGACGACAACTTCATCGGTGATCGGAGTACAGTTGCTCCGCAAGGGGGCCAGAAGGTGATCCGTGCATCGCTTCTCTGGCGTACCTGCATTTTAAAGGCAAAAACGTCAGCTGCATTATCAAATGCGAAAAGTGATGACGTCACCATATGACGTCATCACAAAGCCGCAGACCAATGTGTGACGTCACCATTTTGGCGACCTGAGCCAGAACGCATAAAACGTGTTTCACATAACCTGACGTCACTTAGACCATGGGTGGCGTCAACACTAGTTATGCATAAAATATTCACCTGATGGCGCGTTCACATGGCGTCATTACGATGTGACATACGCCAAGACATTGTGACGTCAGGACGTCAAGTCACATGACGTCATTTTGGCTGAGAAGTGGGCCGATATCGATTTGATTCACACCGTTCCAGTCCGTTCAAAAACTGTATATGAATATAATAGAACGCAATTCGATTCGACAGTCATGACGTCACATAAGCCGAACTTTGTGACTTCATGATGCAGAAACCTTGCAATGTCTCCTATTCTGTTCACAATGACCTGCAGTTCACAATGACCTTAAGGGCAAGATGCTTTCGGAAGGTGAGATCAGTACGTCAACCACGACGATAAAGAAGACGTTGGCATTCACCACCGAGTAATCATGAACGGATCCATGAGTGACTCTGTCTATTTTTTATGCACGCAACTTATCGCAATATATCGGTTGTTTTGTATAAGATATGACTCCACCTTTCTCGCATTGTTGGGTACACTTTCTTTTCTTGGTGAAGTGGGCACGTGATTGTTCCAAGCAAAACGACTCGGGCGTCCACTCGAAGCAGGAGCGCCGCAGAAAATACCAAGGCCGACCCGACGCGTTCCCGTCGTGCCCGCGCCAATCGTCGAACCGATCAGCCGCCGGGAAACTGTCGTTGGCCAGGCACTCGTGGAACACTGGCTGCCGAAGGCACTCTTGAGAAACAAAGAAAAACAAGCACATCTTGCATTCTGCGAAAATTTTCTTGGGGTTCGAACATCACTCCAGATACGCTCACACAAAATAGGTTTGAAAGAAAATGGTGGAGTCGAAGCTCTCTCGATGTCTTATCAGTGCATGTGAATCTACAGATAACGCACCGTTTATAACACAAACATGATCTCTCCGGGACAAACAACAAAAGAGACAAAGTAGTATTGCCCTTTTAATATACATCCGTCTAACGACAAAGTATGACATCTTTGTTCCCAACAAAAGTAACGCATCTAGGTGGTGTAACACGTGACTTGATCTAAAATAAAACGTGCTTATATTTAGATATTTATTTTAGAAAGTAGTAAGGCAAGGACATGAGGCTCAGGGATTTCCGTCCGGAGAAACTTGCCATACTAAACCCATAAGGCGTTGGTGAAAAACGTTAGCTCTCCGTCGTGGATCGCTACCGTTTTATCTTGCTTCTCATAAGATGGCGGCCGGAACTGCCATCTTGGGGTGGGTATGTCGTCAATCTTCGGGTACAGGGTAACCCCGTGGTTCTCTCTCTCTCTCTCTCTCTCTCTCACACACACACAAACACACACACACACGCACGCACGCACACGCACACACGCACACGCACACACACACACGCACGCACACACACACACACACACACGCACGCACACGCACACACGCACACGCACACACACACACACACACACACACACACACACACACACACACACACACACACACACACACACACACACACACACGCGCGCGCGCGCGCGGATTTACTTACTTATTTTGGATCGAGGCACGTTTGACACGAGCGCCATCTGGCAGTTATCTTCGAAACCGAAGGAAGGCGTGTGCACCCGCGGAGAAAGATGCGCGCCTTTTTCAGAGGCGATAAGGAGTAGAAAGCAAAGCGACCGGCAGGTGCCACCACCGTGTCGTCCTAGCAAATCGTTGGAAACACTTGCCTTCTGGAGCATCGCGTCCCATTGCCAGGGCAGCGTGATAAACGCTATGGTCCTTAGTATCACTAATGTGTGCCTTCTCTAGTATCAAGCGACACATAGAAAATGTTGACGTGTTGTCATGGCGCCTCAGATATGCGCAATAAGTGTTTTTGAATTGACAATCGCACAAGTTTGAACGCTGAAACTTGAGCAATATTGGTTGGCGCTGCGGATGGGCTTGGCCGTGTGACGTATCGTTGGCTGCCGTTTAGGATATTGTTAGCGCAGACAGACAAATGTACAGAAAGACAGACAGGCCAAAAATTTGGCGTCGAAGGTCCCCAAGAAAGACTGTCGGCATTAAAAGACTATTGTCCCAGAAAAAAAGAAAACGTGAGATAAAGGGAAGCTTGGATTGTGAGCGCGGGCCTGAATGATCAAGCCCCATTTTATAGCATGTGCTCGGTACCACAGAACTGCGCTTACCGGCTGGCACTGCAGTTGTGTAACGTCCAGGGTGGCGGCTGGTATACATGGGCAAGACGGTCGTCGTGCTGGACGTCTCGATGGCAGCTCGAGGTCGAGCTGGCTCCCCTATAATGTGAGAAATCACGTGAGGTAAAGTTAACAGGTTTCTGACAAATGTTTCCATTGGTCGTATTTATTTATTTGCGTGAAATAAAAGACCAGGCTCCTAAGAAGCCTAGAAAATGTGCGGATAAACAAGAGTGCGCTATAGAAGATATAGTCACAGCACGTCTTAAATACGAAGCATTTCTAGCACATTGTCGTGCGACAAATGCCTACTGGAGACCTGCAGTGGCACATACCTGCATACCGAAGACCAGTGGCACATACCTGCATACCGGTGGCACATACCCGCAGGCGGGTATGTGCCACTGGTATGCAGGTATGTGCCACCGGTGATTGACGCTTCATACGTCTCCAGTAACGGCGGGAACACACATGGGTAATTTAAACGTGTGAGCGTTAAGAAAAATCTCACACTGGCAGCGTTAACAATATCAATGTAAATAACAAATGTCATGGTTCCAGCAGGAATAAAACCTCGGCATTCTGCATGGCAATCACCTATTCTACCACAAAGCCAAGTCAGGTGTCGAAGCTACTTTTGAAATAGTTTCTAATGTTCGTAAAACTTCAATTCTGGTTGAAGTGCTGACTATGATATATTTATGGACATTATATAGGTACTTTTGTGGTACACGTCGAATTAACATCAATTGTAGTTAGGTGTCCTCTGCTGAAGTTGATTTATGTAGCAGTGTCAAGGGCTACCACACTCGCGAGCACCAGCGCTTCATGTTAGCTTCCGCTTATAGTGTTCCTAATATTCATAATGATGTTGGCATTGTCACTTGCGTTTAAAGAACTGGTTATACAAAACATTCGAGGCTCTCTAACGTATGTCTGTGCGTGCACTTGCACATACTTTAGCGCCACTTAATGATGTTTCGCTTAATGAAAAAATTACAACATAGTCACATTACGTGAGTATGCTTCACATAAGATAGATTCCCACGTTACGTAGGATCTGCCAATTAAAAAAAAGATACAGTTTCGATTCCTATAGTAGACTAACACCACAACACGGTCTGAGCTCGTCACATACTTCACGCAAGATGTCACGTTTCTACGGCTGCTCAATTCAATGGCTCCGTTCGTGACGAACAAGTGGCTGTTTTGAATGTTTTGGCGCCTGATGTCATGACATCTGTGAGGTCGCAAGCACCGGCACTGTAGTCTGACGTTACGATAGCGTCGATATCAGTAAGCGCTCTTGCAAAGATTGACTTTAATGTCAAAATAAAATATCATCATTGTTTACTGATTGGTGCATGCAGAGCTTTCTTTGTATACAGGAGATTTGTATGACAAAGTAAACTCACCTGGCGAAATTGGTGTTGGTTCTCCTCAGAATTAGGTCCATAACATGTATACGGGACATTTGTATGGCTGATTAAACTCACTGGGTGAAATTGGTGTTTGTTCTCCTCAAAATTAGCACAATAACCATAAGCAGTTATTAACCACACCGTGCCTCGAAACTCACCGACGTGTATAGCCAGGTAGACTAGGTACAGCATGAGCACGCCCAGCAGGCCAGCGATCGCGAGCGTCGCTCCACAGATGCACACCATGGCTCGGTGGACGTGGTCGTTGATTCTGAACCATCAACAGAACGGCAACGTTGAGCGAGTTTTAAGAAAAGAAGGAACCGTTCGCGTCTGTTAGTACTTCCGTCTGTGACACGGCTGAATGATTGACTGATCAATCAATCAATCAATCAATCAATCAATCAATCAATCAATCAATCATCAATCAATCAATCAATCTGTCTGTATCTATCTATCTATCTATCTATCTATCTATCTATCTATCTATCTATCTATCTATCTATCTATCTATCTATCTGTCTGTCTGTCTGTCTGTCTGTCTGTCTGTCTATCTATCTATCTATCTATCTATCTATCTATCTATCTATCTATCTAGCTATCTATCTATCTATCTATCTATCTATCTATCTATCTATCTATCTATCTATCTATCTATCTATCTATCTATCTATCTATCTATCTATCTATCTATCTATCTATCTATCTATCTATCTATCTGTCTCTGTCTGTCTGTCTGTCTGTCTGTCTGTCTGTCTGTCTATCCTATCTATCTATCTATCTATCTATCTATCTATCTATCTATCTATCTATCTATCTATCTATCTATCTATCTATCTATCTATCTATCTATCTATCTATCTATCTATCTATCTATCTATCTATCTATCTATCTATCTATCTATCTATCTATCTATCTATCTATCTATCTGTTTGTCTGTTTATCCGTCTTTTAAAAAAAATGGGAGAAAAGGAGGTAAAACCTGTTGTAGTTGATGAATTGGTTGGCGGTAATAACCAGGTCAATGACCTTCGTGTGATGTACCGCGCGGGACGATAAAATGTACGTGAACGGGACCATTGAATGGCGTTTAGTGATGCTTACATTTGGGTCTGATGTCCAAGGCGCTCCTCCCCATAGATCAACCGATCGAGCGTCCCTGCGCACATAATAGACACGGAGGCCTGGTCAATGCTTCTGTAGTGATTTATCATGCAATAATATGCCTTTTCTGTAAACGTGCAGATTTTTGAAAGAGGTGAGACTGAAAGCGAAAAGAAAGCTTTAAAAAATGTTGACTTGCCTTTTACAAAATTACCTAAACTATCCAACATGTTGCAGGTGCTTTTGTAACGTATACAGCACATCAAATTCTTACGGCAGGCATGCATTTCAATGTCGAATTGACTTATGCTTTAGTACGAGCAGCAACATGAATCAGAATACGTTTCAAGTCGTTTCATTCGGTCACGGATCGTGCGAGCTTATACGTGAGCTCTGAATGATTCAGCAACAAATAAGACATACGTACGAACAAAGTAGGGTCACGCTTATGGTGGAGCTCAACTAGTGAAACCCGTCTTTCATAATAATTGTATAATTAGAATTCATCTCTCAACCGAAAAATCTGCTCGAGCAGTGCCGATGCCTGGTTATCGCCTCATATTAGAGCAACTACGAAACTAGATTCGAAATATTTGCGCCGTGCTGCTTATTCATTTCGCGGAAGTAATTTTTCGGTATAATCAGAATCAAGTAGTGAAGCTCGAGATAAGTGGAGCAGTTTCGCTTCGACCACCAATAGTGACTCGTCCGGTGAATCGAAGCACATTGGCACATTGTGTTGCAGATGTCACTATTCGAGGCTCGTTGGTGACTTACTCTAAACATAATCCCCCGGAGTACGCTTTATTGAAAGGAAGATAATATTCGGGTTTTGTGCGAAGGTGATTAGGATACGATTCACAACGTGCCGAAGTGTGTCGTATGCGTTTCAGTTCGTAAAGAGGAGAAACTAAACGGAAGATGGTTGGCCAGGGCAGCAAGCAGCTTGTTAACTCGCAGCAATGCGTGCAAAGCCGCTAGAGAAAAGATGAGGGTGAAAAAGACTGTCTGTTCTGGTATGTTAATTCACAGAGTTGTTTCAGAGCAACTATTTGTAGCCCGGCTTGAATCGCAGATTGAGCAAGGCAATCACACACATCTGAGGCTCGAGTCATGTGTGACCATGGTTATGAGATATCTTTAGTGAGCTAGGGTGTCCTGTTTAGAAGTGTTCAGAGAGATACATTTTTTATCATGTTTTTAGGAGACATTCAAGAGTTTCATTTCAGAAGATAGAAGAAGCTTCACCAGACAAGATCTATCTTTCAAAAAGATAAATTATTTAGCATAGTAAAAAAAAAACTCTACTTTGCGGCTGGTGACAGCTGAACGTTGGTCAGAGAATTGTACATGGGGGTCATTGAAACACTTGACAATGTCCGCCGCAGTGGTGTAGTGGTTAGGTTGCTTGGCGGCTGACTCGAAGGTCTCACTTTCGATCTCGGTCTCCTTTCGATGGAGGCGAAGTGGTAGAGCTCGTGTACTGTGCCATGTGTACGTTCAAGAACAACAGATGATCGAAATTTCCGGAGTCCTCCACTGCGGTGCATCTCACAATCATATCTTGGTTTAGGGACGTTAAAGTGCATATATTCTGAACATTACACGTGATATGCATGTAAGATGGTGAGAGTTCGAGGGAACACAATGCCCGAACATGCAATGTGTGCTCGGGGGCACTGCAAAGTCGCACACCGTATATGCCTTCCAGTTAACGCGGGCCTGAAGCGTGATTGTAGAATAAAAACGAGGAGTACATTAAGTGAATGACGCCCACAATTGTTGAACTTACGGCGCCAGGTCTTGTTATACATGATGGGTCGCGGGTCTGGCTTGCTTGATCGAACAACCAAGACGGTTCACGGCGAAAACGTCGAAACTCTTCTTTCTTCTTTTCTTCTTCCGTGTACTCAGATTTGGGTGCACGTTAAAGAACACCAGGTGGTCAAAATTTCCGGAGCCCTCCACTACGGCGTCTCTCATAATCAAATAGTGGTTTTGGGACCTTAACCCCACAGATCAATCAATCAATCAATCTTTTCTTCTTGACGCTTTTCAGAAGGCAAGACAATTGTTTGTTTCTTTGCTTTAGTCAAATGGCACGTACCCAATCTGGAATATTGGCCAAGAAAGCGTAGTGTAGCCTTTCAGTAATAACTACATTACTACGTAGTAATACATTTGTAAAACAAAATAATAATAAACACAAAGAATGTTAAAAATTTTAAAGGGAGTGAGAGAGATGAAAGAACATCACGAAAAAAAATAAATTTTTTTTAGTAGACCGGACAGCTGTGTTAAATTGATCCAAAAAGTTGGACTATAAGGTTTGAAACACGTATTGTTACTTCAACAGTATTTATTGTTGTTTTTGATTATCTTCATCTGGGGCTTACACCCGCTGCTTATTTACCTCATTTTTCTTTTTAGCATTCAATAAATACACCGTAAACACCACCATTATTTTCGCTTGTTCACAAACTACTTTTTACGGTTTTCTGTTTCCTTTTAGTGCCCCTTGATTCATGACAGATCCCCTATATATGGTAAATAGATTGTGCCTACTAACATGCACCATACAGTGCACACACACACACACACACACACACACACACACACACACACACACACACACACACACACACACACACACACACACACACACACACACACACACACACACACACGCGCGCGCGCGCGCGCGCGCGCGGATTTACTTACTTATTTTGGATCGAGGCACGTTTGACACGAGCGCCATCTGGCAGTTATCTTCGAAACCGAAGGAAGGCGTGTGCACCCGCGGAGAAAGATGCGCGCCTTTTTCAGAGGCGATAAGGAGTAGAAAGCAAAGCGACCGGCAGGTGCCACCACCGTGTCGTCCTAGCAAATCGTTGGAAACACTTGCCTTCTTCGCAGAAAATTTGAAAAAAATAGGAATCGAAAGAAATAGGTCGATGAAACAGAACTATATATATATATATATATATATATATATATATATATATATATATATATATATATATATATATATATATATATATTTCAAATTTTCTGTCTTTTCATCTTTCGTTCTCTATCTCCGTTTTCTCTTTATATTTCGTCGTGTTTCTGTGTCCTTTCCTAACAGTCTGTTTTTCTTTTTCTTGTTCTTGATTTTCTCTATTCCATTTTCCTTCGGCCTGTCGTCCGATTTCCCCATCTGTCTTTCTGTGCTATGGTTAACTCTCTCGCTCACTCCTTCTTTATCTACTCCTTGCGCTCGATTCAATTTACCAACGCCTCGCTGTATTATACTACGCAAGGCTCTTTTACCGTGCCCGGATAGCACAGTGGTGAAGAACTCTCGAACAGTTGCTACGCGGGTTCGAATCTCGCCTCAGGAAGAAACTTTCTCTACTAGAATTTCTGTCGCTTTCCACCTGAACCCCCGGTCAAAAAATGGCAGCATATCCACGGAGTGAATGATGGAGAGTGGGGCGAAGCATTCGTCCGTCCATGCGTCCGTCTGTGGGACCATCCATGCGTCTGGTCGTGCGCCCGTCCCTGCGTTCGTTCATGCATCCGCCCCTGCTTCCGTTCGTGCGTGCATCCATGCATCTGTCTGTGTGTCCGTTCGTCCATCTATTCAACACTCCAAGTCCCACCATCTCGCATCTTTTTATCATATATTCCCCATATAGAAGCACCGCCATTCAGTGGACATTCCAAGGACTAAACGAGAGGTGGCACACGCACACTTTCTTACGGCTTGCGCTTCGGGTCTACTTCCCACCTTCAACCACCTTGAGTTCATGGTATATACTAGCTCACTGTATTCATGGCACTGCGGCCCAATGCTCGCTAAACCTTTCTAAAACCAAGGAGGTTACGCCCAGCGAGTATAACGTAGCAACCTTTTCCTGTCAGATAGTGCTCAATGTACATGCCAGTGGCTGCTAATGTGAAATGAGAGACAGGAGGATTCAGCTTTTAATTTCTTATGGCTTGCGCTTCGTATCTGCTTCCCCCCTTTAACCACCTCGAATTCATTCATGGTAAATACTAGTTCATTGTAGTCATGGCCCTGCGGCTCAACGCTCGCTAAACCTTTCTAAAACTAAGGAGGTTACACCCAGCGAGTATAATGTAGCAACCCTTTCTTGTCCAATAGTGCTCAATGTACATGCAATGGCTGCTAATGGGGATCGCAGCGTGCACGTTGACTAAAAGCCGAATGCTCCTGTCTTTCATTCCCCATCAGCAGCCATTGGCATGTACATTGAGGACTAATTTTTATTGTTAAACAACGCACAGAAGAAATCTCTCACCGGAACCACCTTGGAGGTCAAATGTTATACCTATTTCGAGTATGTGCCACTGCTGGTTACGTACTACGAGAGACGCACAAGACACGCCCGACATTCGCTATTGAATGTGTGGTTTCCCGCCTTTTTTGGCGTGCGGTTAATGCTGGTTTTCGGGGACAGGGTGTGCGAACTTTCGTGCCCAACGGCCGATTTCCGCGTAGCCGCTTCTCCGCTCTCTTAATAGTTGCGGGGCTGTTCAGCCTTTGGAGAAACCGATGTGAGGCCGTAGCTGCCAATTGCCGCCGGCGTGCATTGTGGCCGATACTGGGTAGAATGAGACGAGAGATCCTCGCGTTCCTCTCCGAAGAGCTTTTCTTCCTCGGGGAGCAAGAGTTTCTGCGGCATTGGTCGTGCCTTTTCATCAAGGTGGAACACGAAAGGATACAACTCATTTTTCGACCGACTTGGTGCTAAGCAGCGCCCGTTGAGTTGTTATATATGATTTCATTTGTTACAAATCGTGTTTCATTTAGATCTATTGTATCGTTATACCCTTGTATCGTGATATCACATTGAATTTTTATGTACATGTATGCCAACATTGTCATGTATATCATGTCATGTACATGTCATTTACATGTCATGTCATGTCATGTAAATGTCTTCACTGTGACGTAGTGATGTTAGTCGGGAAATATAGATGTGCCGAAGTGTATGTGCCCTGTTACTGGAATGGTATGAAGCCTTTGTGTTCTGTACATGCTGTAAATAAACTTTTTCTAAACAAGGAGCTTCGCCCCTAAAAAAAAAAGAAGAGAAATGAGGAGCGCAAGATGTTTTGTTTGCAAAACTTTTTTTTTACACAGCGCATTTGGTTCTCCAGGAAGACGTCGCAATGCCCAAACTGCTGTTCTGTTGGGAGTATGATAGTGACGTTGTTTACCTCTTTGTTTGAAGGAGATAGATGGAAGAATTTTCTCAGTATGACGTTCATGACAACGAAACAACACTGGCTGATTCCGAAAGAAAAACGAAAGCACTTATCGCAATTAATTCCAAGAAAGTGACCACATGAAGTAAGACTTAGTTTTTTCCCCTCACGAGTAAGACATATACTTCTTTCTTTTTTATTTGCATTCAATGGCATAACGGCAGGAACAAAGGAAGGAAAATATAAGGAAAAGAACGGCAGGGAGGTTAACCGGCCTATAGGCAGCCAGTTCGCTACCCTGCGCATGGGAGGGGGATGAGGGACATGAAAGATAGAGAGCAGAGAGGGAAGAGAGATAAACACAGCACATTCGGCAGCACACGCGCGGCAGGAACAAAATTTGTCCTTACAAAACTGGTCCTTACTCTCGTACACGACCCTGTGTATTTAGAAAAAGTGTTTCGCGATTCAGAAAATCGTCTCAGCCGAAGATGACAGCTTGGATGTTGTGCATTTAGCAAATATTTATTCCATCGTGGCATGGAACAAATGAGAGAAACTGGTGACCAAACATTAAGGACGTCATCTCAACGTGTGTGTTCAGAAAAAAACTAATTGTGACAGACGTCACTGACATTCCACAAGAGTGTGTGTTTTGAAAACGTGGTTAACGATTATGAGTACTAGGTACTTTACTATGAGAGAGCATAGAGCCGTCCCGTGCGCAGGAAAATCGTCTGGTGCAGGGGGGGGGGGATTAGAAAAAGAGGGTAACGATTTAGAGCACAGGGTACTCTACTATGGGAGAGCTTAAAGCCGTCCCGATCGTCTGGAGCAGGAGCCGTAGTACAGTCGTACCGAGTAGAAGTGATGGTCGGATGACAGTAAATCACGCCATATATAATACGCGAACCGCCATGTAAGCTCAAGGTTTTGAGAAAAAGCTTTTAAATAATAACCAGTTATACAAGCACAAACGTGACGCCCGAAAATTGAAAATTAAGGTACCATAACTAAGCAAGCATTCTTTAGCCAGTCGCTGTTATTGCTAAAAAGATTTCCGATTTCTCTCTGTTTCTTACATGGTCACGGAATTATTTAGCGTGGTAGCGTCAAGCTTGTTTATCAGAGATTCCAAGGTAGGTGTCGGTGTCTCCGCCATTGTTTGTGAGTGACTTGGTGAGCGAGAAATGATCATCTTGCCCGGGACTGAAAAATTGATAAAAAAATGGCAGCATATCCACGGAGTTAATGATGGATAATGGGGCGAAGCATCCGTCCGTGCATTCGTTCTTGCTTCCGCCCATCCATGCGTGCGTCTGTGTGGCCGCCCGTACGTCCAACCCCCCGTCCATGCGTGCGTCGGTTCGTGCGTCCGTACGTCCATCGGTGCGTCCGTCTCTGCTTTCCTCCATGCATCCGCTCCTGCGTCCGTCCATGCGTCCATCCGTCCGTGCAGCCATCCGTGCGTCCGTCCATGCACCTGTCTGTGTGTCCGTTCGTCCACCTATTCAACACTCCAAGTACCACCATCTCGCATCTTTTCATCATATATTCCTCATATACAAGCACCACCATCCAGCGGACATTCCAAGAACTGAACGAGAGGAGGCACACGCACACTTTCTTACGGCTTGCGCTTCGTGTCTACTTGCCACATTTAACCACCTCGAGTTCATGGTATATACTAGTTCAGTGTATTCATGGCACTGCGGCCGAACGCTTGCTAAACCTTTCTAAAACCTAAGAGGTTACGCCCGGCGAGTATAACGTAGCAACCCTTTCTTGTCTTCTGTGCGTTGTTGCACAATAAAAGAAATTGCAGCGTGTGCGCTAACTAAAGGCCGAATTCTCCTGTCTCTCATTGCCGCTTATCAGCCATTAGCATGTACTATCAACATCAAATGAAACCCGAACAGCGGAGCGAGTGCATTAGAAACAGTATAGGGTTGGCCGTCCATTCATCACCATTGACAGGCGTGCACATCCGATTTGGCAGCACTGCGCAATCCCCCTACAATGCGTTATCTCCGTCTCTGCTCTAGTTTTCGTGTGGTGGCTATGGTGGCCATCGTGGGCGTGTTAAGTGCTTTTGATCGTATCACTCGCAATCCCTTGCTTTTACTTCAGCGTCGCAGTGCAATCGCTGACTTAGAACGATAAAAAAAATATATATATATAATTGGTTTGCGGTTGATTTTCAAACGATAGTGGCATCTCGTTCGCCAGCGCTGCTTCACCTGCACCCTTCTTTCAGAGAACGACCGGAAAAGGCTTCATTTTAACTGGAAATGCCGAGCGTTTCTCCGGAAGAGTGAGCGCAAATTGTTTCGCTTTACCGGCACAAAGTGAAACAGCGTGAAATTGCCAGCATTATGAACCGACTTTTGTTTAGTATAACTAGAATTAGCCAGGAATTTTATAATGATGGACTCCGTGATGACAAACCGTGCTACAATACTCGCCTTCGGCTGCAATAGTTTAACCTCTGTTTTTTATTTTGTTCCTTTCAAATACCATACCTGGAACACAAGCAGAAATATTGCACTGAAGGGGGATCGCACAGTGCTGCCACACCGGATGGGCGGCCCTGTCTGTGCCAATGACTGGTCGACGGCACGCACTATGCCATTGATAATGCTTGTGCCACGCACTCCCCTGTTCGCGTTTCATTTGATGCCGATAGTACATTGAGCAATATATTTTATTGTCCAACAACGCACAGAAGAAATCTCTCACTGGCAACACCTCGGAGGTCAAAATGTACTACAGTGTACACACTATGACTACTACTATGACATCGAGGGACGAACGGGTGCCGCTATAAGAAGCTTCGCCCCTAAAAAGCACAGCTGTTCGTCAGTCTGGGCATCCGTCTGTTTGCCCATTCATTATTCCGTCCGTCCATGCGTCCATCCGTGCTTCTGCCAGTGCGTCCGCACTTCTGTCCATGTTTCAATCCGTCCGTGTGTACAAATGGATGGATGGACAGTGCCATGGACACGCGGATGGACGGACTGATGGACGCATGTACAGGCTCACGGAAAGACAGAAGCAAGAAAGAACGGACAGAAGCACGGACGGATGGACAGACAGACGGACTCAAAAACGAAAGCATGGACGTACGGACGCATGGACGAACGGAAGTACAGAGGGACAGACAGACGGATGGAGGTACAGATGGATGGACAGAAACACGGATAGACGCTCGGATGGACAGATAGATGAACGGACACAAGCACGGACGTACGGATGGAGGGACAGAAGCACAGACGCGCGCACGAAAGCATAGATGGATGGACAGACGGGTGAACGGACAGACGCACGGACGGTTGGACACACGGATGAATGGATGGACGCTTCGTGCCGCTCGTCATTATTCACTCCAAGGATATGCTGTGGAAACCGTTAACGCCGTCTACTTATATTATTCCCAAGTACATATGCACACAACGCCATCTATTGAGCAAGTCATAAACTAGAGGTGGCCACATTCTACACACGGAGGAGGGAACGACCCACGTCCTAAGGAGCTTTGTCCCTAAAAATGTAAATAAAATGAATAATAAATATTGCAGGGTATGAGTGAGTGTGCAACCCAGGCCGTTAGCATAGCAAGCTGGTGTTCTACCACCCAGTCACGCACCCTATAGGACATACAGTGAAAATAACTTCATCTGCTTGGATATCGCAGGGACATTGATGCGTTACAAGCACACATGTCCTTTATACAGGCTTCGCAATACAAAGTGTAATACCACAGTAATACTGTATGGTACAAGCGTATATTGCCAGCGGGCGCCAGAACATGCATATATACCATAAAAACTTCGCGATTTAAAGCCGACCACTATTACAAAAGGCGCCCACGTTAGTGTGCGTATAAGATCATGTAGAGGGTGCATGGGAATTTCGACATCCTTGTGGTTTAAAGTATTCTACCCGTTACACAGAACGCGTCCATGCGTGAAAGCTTCACTGACACAAGCCACTTCCAACGTCATCAATTACATTGCAGCCCCGCCACGGTGGCCTAGTGGCTAAGGTACTCGGCTGCTAACCCGCAGGTCGCGGGCTCGAATCCCGGCTGCGGCGGCTGCATTTCCGATGGAGGCGGAAATGTTGTAGGCCCGTGTGCTTAGATTTGGGCGCACGTTAAAAAACCCCAGGTGGTCAAAATTTCCGGAGCCCTCCACTACGGCGTCTCTCATAATCATATATGGTGGTCTTGGGACGTTAAACCCCACATATCAAGTCAAATCTGAACACAGAAGTAGGATGGAAACAACTTTATTTATACGTCCTGTACAGGGCGTAGCCACCTGCCTGGCTAATCCGACGTTGGGACTGGGAGGTCAAGCCTCCTAGCCCTGTCAGGGGCGTACTGGACAGCCAGGACTTGGGGGATATGGTCGTGAGACTTTATCATTCCTGTAAACCGTTCCCGGGAAATGCCACGGCCAAGCGACCCACATTCCCAGAGCATATGATCAAGCGTGCATACTTCTTTCTTACATGCCTTGCAAACAACATCCATATCTTTTATATCGTACCACTCTTTTACCTGTGCCGGTGAGTAATAATACTGTGTCTGTGATTGTCTAAGTGTGACCGCTTGTGCTCTAACACAGAAGTACACACTGGGCACAAGATACTGCTTTTGTGTTTCAGCTGGAGGGTCCTCAGTTTTTTGGTTGAGCGCCATAAGAAAGAGGATATCATCCTCATTATAATGTTTCTTTTGACGACGAAAAAATTACGGCGACGTTAAATGCTTTCGATATTAAAAAAAGAAAATTGGCAAATCCCACGTACAGTGGGAGTCGATGATATGCGAAGCACGAACGAGAAAGGTTGATATGTTACTTTAAAATCAGCACAACATTACAAGGTGGAGGTAATTAAGTGATGCCGTACATGACGTCCGTATCATGATTATTATGTTTGGATGTGTCGTTTACCTTCGTCGTCTATTCACGTCACGTGATACCAAATTTAGTGTTTGTGGAGCTAGTGAAACGCCCGCAAGCACGCTATGAGCGTGGTATGTTGTCATGTTCTTATATGACACGCGTGTCACGATTATCATGTTTCCACTACTCGTATATTTCGTGATCCATGGACGTCACGAAACACCAAATTCGGTATATGTGGAGCTGGAAAAACGGCCGCGAGCGTATCATGAAGGGCCCAATATACTCAAATGTAGCGTTGACGCACGCGCACGCTGGGCACAGCGACGCTATGTTAGCAAAACGCGAGCACTTTAAAGTCTGACGCGAGGCACGACTGGCGCGACCAGCGTCCGTTGGCGTGGCCCGACGGCAACCGGTGCGAAACGCGACATGCTGCACTTCGCACAGATGCGTTTCCCAGACGACACTGCGTCTCCCTCTTTTCGTGAAGGAGGGACGCTGGACGCGCTGAAACGCGCATGCGTCAAAGCAACGCAGCGCGGCCTCCGAGTATACTTCAGGACCGGTGCCTGGCGTTGCAAGGCCGGCGTGACCCAACGAAATGACCACCGGCAAGCACGCGCGCCGCGTCACGTCGAAATGTATTGGCGCCTTGACTGTGGCATGTAGTCATGTGCTCACATGACACGTATCTCGTCATTATCATGTTTGCACCAGTCAATTACCTTTGTCATCCATTCACGTACCGTAATACCAAATTTGGTATATGTGACGCCAACGAAACGGCCGCGAGTGCATCATGAGCGTAGCATGTAGTCATGTTGTTACATGACACGCGTGTCATGATTTTTGTGTTAGGGTCTTTCGCTTTTGTTCGCCAGACAATACTGTCATACCATACCAGTTTTGCAACATTCCATGTGAATGAAACTCCCGCAACAGCTGCAGGACCATGAAATGTAAATCATGACATTCATGACATATATATCACGATTTTCGTGTTATGACTAATCAAATGTATTCTTCATAGAGTCATGTTATGTCATACCAAGTTTGCTATCGATGCCATCATCGAAACGGCCAGGAGAGCTAAATGTCGTAGGTGGTTAGATAGATAGATAGATAGATAGATAGATAGATAGATAGATAGATAGATAGATAGATAGATAGATAGATAGATAGATATAGATAGATACGCTCAATGTCGCCGAAGTTCGCTAAGAAATGCTTCGCATTTATGCTTCCATAAAAAGTTGTACTGAGGAATCCCACATGTGTGTTGGGATAGCCTGCAAATGAAGCCGCCTTTCGTGTATATGCAAATGCCTTCACGTTTATATCCTTTACCCACCCTGGTGGTCTAGTCGTTGTGGTGCTGGGCTGCCGACCCAAAATAGAGGGTTCCACCGACCTCCCCTCCCCGGCCGTGGCACTGGTGTTTCGGTGGAGTCGAAAAACTATTAGTCTGTGCACTGTACGATGTCAGCGAGCGTCAATGAAACCAGATTACGAACTTCCCAGAGCACTCCACTACAGTGTGCTCCATAATCATATCGTCATGTTCGCCCGTACAGGAGGAGGAGGAGGAGGAGGAGGAATAAACTTTATTATAAGAAACCAGCAGGATTAGGTTGCCGGGCCCAAGCCTCCCATGAGGGGATGTCAAGGGCTTGCCTCAACGCCACCTCATGGGCGTGCTGGGTCGCCCAGGTTTGGTCGTCAAGAGCGGGGCTCCGCAGAGCCTCATGGAGCTTCGATGAAAGGGCCGTGGAGTTCGTGTGTCCGTACAAACCAAGATTTCATTCTGAGCATCTGTTGTGCGCTTTATTTTCATCGGAGCAGCAATCAATCATAATCATATGATTGGCTGATGATAATTTTCGCTTTTCGATGTGTGCTTCATCACCGGATTTGTGGTGCTTGTAAGCTCCCAAGTTCGTGTCCAATGGAACGTTCGTTACAACCAAGTCGTCATACGTTGTGGACGGGCCGGGTAATCAAAATTAAAACGACTAGCATAAATTTCTCGGCTTGCAACCCCATTTTCTCCCCTTTGAAGTATACCATCAACGTTTGGAAAGGATACCACGCAACTAGAAACGCTTTTGTTTTTCATATTTTTAAGGGCTGGCGGAAGCGATTCTCCGGCAACTCAGTCCAATCTGCGTGTACAATTAGCGCAACTTACGAGGCTAGTACGCCTTATACCCAATATCTCTTCCATCATCGGCAATGGCATATATATATATATTTTTCCTTTTCGGCACCTACAGTAATTTGTCCAGTGCAAGAAACGATTGAGCCGGCACATTTCCCCTCATTTGTATTCCGTTTGCGCAGTCTCAGATTGGGAGCTCCATGAGAGGGCCCCTAAACACCTCAGCAACAACGTGTGCAGAGGAGAGCCGATGCAAAAGTAGCATGACAGACCCTGTACGATTAGTCAAAACGGGGTGTCTTCCGCGGGGCGAATACGAATAGCTAGACGCGCATTTGTCCAACGCCGGCTACGGATAAGGCTAATGGATTGAGGGGGGGGGGGGGGTAGGCGCTTTGCAACCCGTCGTTTCTGAGCAAACACGAGGCGTTAAAGGTAAAGTTTACATTCATTATGCGTAACCTAAAGTTAAGATAGTATTGGAGACGGGTAGTTTTCGTCTAACCAGACAAGCTGTTGCTTCCGGATGATCGCTTAGCTTAGCTAGCTTGGCTTCGGTTTTCAATTGTTTTTTTCCCTTTTTTTTTCTCTTGGAACATTGAGAAATGTGTAAGTATATTGACCAGTTATCGCGGCCGGCCATGCCTTTGTAGATTGACGTGGTCTGTTCCCAAAGGGACTTTAGTGGGAAGCTGATCTTTCGTCTCTGAACAGCTATAGCGTTTCAGGTGACGATATGAGGGGGGGGGGGGGGGTCACTGCTGTGAAGCCCGATGGTAGCGAGTTCGATCGTGGTAGCGGTGGTTGAGTCACAGTGGAGGCGACCATGACTGTAGTTTGTAATAACAAACTGGGACATTTGAGAACGTCGTTTTCGAGTGCTTATTCGCGGAGAAGACTTGAAGCGTAAGCATTCAAAAGAGGTTGTAAAGAGACTGAATTGTTACATATTAAAAAGGTAGCATGACATTCAGAAAGCCTTCAAACGCAAGGAATCGAAGGGCTTCACAGCACTCGTGTCAGACCAGTTAGCCGCAACGAGCAAGTTCACTATTCCCGGATTGCAACAGGACAATTTAGGGTTAAGTAGCTCACATACTTACGTTTCCAACGCATTTACTTAGGACGTCCTTTAGACTCAACACCATAGATCAAATCCAACATTATCTGTAGTGACCAGATTCGTCGCTATATGACGTGTGATCTCGAGTAATTGCGCATACTTGTAGCTATACTAAAAGAATCATTGTAGTGTTTCAATCCATGAATACTGTGAGTACGCCGTCTATTGAGCAATTTGTAAACTAGAGGTGGCTACATACTACTACTACTACTACTACTACTACTACTACTACTACTACTACTACTACTACTACTGCTACTGCTACTACTACTACTACTACTACTACGGAGGGGTCGACCCACATCCTAAGGAGCTCCGCCCCTAAAATGATGCAGGCTGCCTTGCTCTGCCCATAGATGGTGACCCATCGAAATGCTCGGATATCGCCTGTATGATCGTCTGAACACAAGACGCTTTTCGGTGCGCTAATTGTAAGCTGCATTTAATGATTCATAGATATGAGCATGAAAGAAGCTAATGAAATAACAGCTCTGTTTGTTTTTCTCAGCTTTCTTATCCCTACGCGAGGTGACATCGGGTTGCGCAGGCGTGATTCAGACGCGGAGTATTTGCTTGCTGCCGTCTTCTAAGCTGTCAACGTTGACTGTCTACGTTGTTCACTGGAATTTGAACGCAGCTTTTGTGGATGCTGTTACTGCTGCGTCTCAGAATCATGATGAAGATGACGACGACGACAACAACGATTAGATGATGATGACGAATGAGTTCAGGGCCGTTTGTGAAAGGGGGGGGGGGTGGTGAAATTTTACAACACCATCTCATTACGCGATTCTAATGGGGTGGCATTCTACGCTTCCGCCACGTAATGTTACTTCTTTGACGTCACTCTGTGCTTAATATGACGGCTGTGCATAGAATCTCTTTCCAAAGCAGTCTCAGGCACTGGCACGGCTCTTTGGTAGGACACTTGACTGCCACGCAGAATATCTGCGTTTGACCCTTGTTCGAGGGTCACATGAGTGTGTGTACAACATGACGAATTTTTCAAAGCCAATGTCTGACGGGGCACATGAGGCTTTCGCCTCGGCAAATACTACCCGATGAGCCCCAAAAACTCCGCCTTGAGGATCTGAAGTCTCGTTGCGGTTTTCAGAAACTGGCAGCGCGGTTTCAAGGACGAAAAAAAACAGGCTACCTGGAACACGCTTTGATTTTAGCAATGCGTTTACCTCTGTCTTCGAGGCTATTTCTAAACCATTTACCCCTCACCCCCACCCTCTCCATCCCTTAGCCGTATCCCTACACTCGCAGGAGCTGTACCTCTCCGCCTGATACGCCCAGCACCATGGCCAAGCTCTTACAGTCGACACCAAGATTCATCAACAGTTCCGCACAAATACACTAATCACAATGACAACAAGATTGAGTTCGACTTGGACATCGAAAACTCGGACTAAAAGTCGTTAGGAAACGCTCTTATCTTTCTCACCTCGCTTTCGACTGTAGCGCCTCGCAACTGACCCGAAAATAAACGAAACGACCCATCAAAAGGTGAGGCGACGTGGTAAACCCTAGCGACTAATCGGACGTTGCGCATTAATCGAAACGTTTATCACTTTGTGCGCCGTTTCTTGTTTAGTGCACCCTCCGTGTTGAGTCGAAACTGTCCGGTGTCAAGGCTGCGTATAGGTTCGACTTGCTTGCATATGCGCGGTCTACACAACACTAATGGCAGAGCCGTGTCGCTCGTTCTTGCGTCAACTGCGCTTGATGGAAGAGAGTAATATCGAGACGAAAGAGGTTTGACAAGTCGGGCACTCCTGGCTGTTTGCGTTGTCGTTTGCATGACGCGGACACACGATAAGATTGGGGACTGTCTGAAGGTTCTTATCGAAGACGTGCTCAATCACAGGGAAAATCAGCGAAAGAAAGTGGACGAAAGGGAATGATATCACGACGAAAGAGGTTTTGTGATTTGGGTTCTTCTAGCTGGCCAAAAAAATTTGTTTCGATTCGTTCTTGGCGCATTTTGTTTGCTTTATATTCGGGATGAAGTCGGCTCTAGCTGAAGGTCCGTATATCGAAAACGTGCTCCATCACAACGAAAGAGAATTAGAGAGCCAGCGGAAAAAAAAAGCAGTGCCTATACACGAAAAAATAAAGTACCAGAAGGAGTGCGGATCAAGAGCGCTCCTTATTTCTTTTTCGTAGATTTCTCTCACTGATTTTTCGTGTTAGATAGCCGCATACCAAATTGGTCGGCACTTAGGACTTGGTTTACAAATACGACCGAACTGTCTTGCAGCCGAACAACTTCAGGAACGGAAAAGCAAGATGGGAGAGAAAGAGGTGTACTGATTCAAACGGAATGTTATTTTCTAAATTTTTTTCCTAGGCTTGTCGCTGTTCTCCCCCTCCCACCGCCCTTATATGTTCTGGTGGATGGACATCAAAAATCGTCAGAATCGGTGCTTCAGAAATCTCTGATTCGCAGTAGCAGCGATTATGCGAGGGAAAGGAGGGCGCTCCGCTTTATTCGGAATCGCTCTAAGCCGACGTGGCCTGGGTCACACCTTTGAAAGCGTCGATTCGTGTAGATTACGCCGACCGAACGGCTAAAAAACAAAAATCTACCCTTTCGAAGTGAGAGTGCGTATAGGCACCTTCCAACTGAGGCTACATAACATTCCCAGATCGATTTCTCAGCTTTGAAGTTGCAGTTTATTTTAGGCAAGAACAAATGACGTTATACCGTATGGGAAGTATAGCCTACATTAACACGGTCAGAGATAGTCCCTATCAAAAGTGCGCTGTTTCACCATACCATAGAGAAACATACGATATAGTATATTGATCAGTCCACAACTAACCATACCGAACAAAGGAAAGTTTGCCTATGGGACTGGTGTGTGTTTAGAAAAAGTTGTTAACGATTGAGTACTTGGTGTGGTTGGAAAAAGTTGTTAACGACTTAGAGTACCTGGTACTCTACTATGGGAGAGCAAAAAGCCGTTCCGTGGGCCCCGTCAACAACGTTTCAATGCACCTGCAAGATTTAAAAGAGTACTTAGTTGTTTAGAGATATGTAGTTGACGATTTAGAGTACTAGGTACTCAAAAATGGGAGAGCAACAATGGGAGAGGAAGGTGTGTTAAGAAAAAGTGGGTACCGATTCAGATTACTAGGTACCCTACTATGGGAGAGCAAGAAGCCGTCCCGTGGGCCCCGCCAACAACGTTCCAATGCACCTGCAAGATTTAAAAGACTACTTAGTTGTTTAGAGATAGTAGTTGACGATTTAGAGTACTAGGTACTCAACAATGGGAGAGCAACAATGGAAGAGTAAGGTGTCCGCAAAATTGAGCATGTCTACAAAATGAATGCTGATGAGGCGAAGCACCGTGGATCATATCATGAACCGTGGCCTTCTATTTCCTTCTGGTTTACAGCCTATCTTTTGTTCTTGTTTACCTTTTGTTCTGTCATATGTTTTGATCGATGCGTGGCGAAATGTCGGGACTATTCCGGCGTGGTGGCTCTTTATTTCGCTCGTTCCGGTTAACAATCGTTTGATAACCTTCTCGTTGTTCACAGATGTTTGGGTTTCTACATGTGCTGCAGACTCTAGACGGCTTTTCACGAACGGAGGGACATCGTGCGGTTTTAACGTGCTTTGCCCCTAAGAAAACCTGCCCTGTCAAAGTGAGTGTGCTGGTAGGCGTCCTCACACAAAGGCTACGTAATTTTTTTTCGAAACTGATGTTTTAGCTCTGAAGTTACAGTTTCTTTCGGGCAAAAGACAGAGGACAATGTACCTGAAGGACCGGCGAAAAGGCAAAAAGTCCGACAGTGTCCCTGCCACCTGTAAACCCAAAATACCGCCGAAACGACACTACCCTCACAACACAGCAGGCACAGTACTATGTGCTAGATTAAGGGTCGTAGTACTATATGTATAAAAAGACAAAAGTTGGAGTGAATAAATATAAGTAACATGGGTATAAAAATTGACGTGATAAAGAGTGCTTACCAGCACAAACGACAGGGCTGGAGGGGACAGGAGAAGAGACGAGAAAGAGCGCTGTCAGCGCTTTGTCTCGTCCCTTCTCCTTTCCCCTCCTGCCCTGTCGTTTGCGCTGGTAAGCACTCTTTATCATGTTATACCAACACGCCCGATCCTACTGTCTCTTGAAAAAATCTACGAAATTTGTGCTAAGCCACGCGAGGCTTAAACAGCGAAATTGTACAATTGAAGTAATCTTGTCGCTTTTAAGTCGTTTGTAGGTCTTAACAAGAGGATGCCTGTTCGAGGTCAATTCCAGGTTGTTGCTAAAGCTTGTAGCTGGGCGACGCCACGCTGTTTCTACGCCGATTCTCAGCGCAGACAGATTCGAGCTAGAGCGCGTACACTCACAGACACGACACGGTTGCCCGAATTCCAGAGACAGATGCTCGCGCTGAAACCAAGGGTTCGCATACTCTTATAGATCTAAGGACTCGTCCTCGTTGGCGAAGAACTTTCATCACTTTGGAGTCGACTCGCTGCATTTCCCGTTCCCTTGTGCTTTCGTCCCACGTGCTGCCACTTTTCAGCCATTTGTTGGGCTTACCTTTGCCTTCATTAGTTTTTGTGGACAAGGATGGAGAAGTGGGGTTAACGCAATAGGTACTCGTTAATGATAATGACATTCTTCTGGTGGACCACTCCGTGGCACATAGCCGTTAAGATCAGGATAGTTTTCTGCGATTAAGTTTTGCCGGTTTCACCGGTTTCGAACTGTTTCGCCATTGAAATCGAACACGTCACCTGCACTCGCTTTGACCTTTAACGAACAGCAGAGGCTACACAGCAATTTGAATCTTTCCTCTAATTCCTACTTTTCGGCATCGAAAGAAAGAAAGAAAGAAAGAGTCCAAAGGGGAGCGAGCATTCGAGTCTAGAGGTACTTGGCCTTGCCAAATGTCGACAGTAACGCGCCACGTTCGCAGCGACAGGTATCACTACACCTTTATTAAGGCGAAAGCCCCAAGTGTCTCGTTGAGACCACCGTTCAGCAAAATACTGCAGGCGAGCGATCTGTGGCAGAAACCCACGTTATTCGAACGTTATGCAGAGTGCTGTAGAGGTATAGTGTTAGTGAGGTTAAACAAAATTCGGCTGGCTCCGCTTGGCGCACAATGATGAAACAGTGAAGCAGGTTGTTTACAAAGAAGCCTTGGCTTAGCCAATCATTTTGAGTGGTTGACCGATGTGACATATTTATTTATTTATTTATAGTACCCTCAGGGCCAAATGGCATTACAGAGGGGAGTAGATTACCTTGAATAACACATGGTACATGGTGGGGAGGGAAAAATACAGAGTTAGTACGAATATAAGCAAAAGTCAGCGTACAAACAAAAAATACAATAGGTCCTGCGTATACAATGTTAGCTACGGTATCACGAAAAAGATGGTTGTCATTAATAGCAACAATTTCAGGGGGAAGGTGGTTCCACTCGCGAGAAGAACGAGGCAGGAACGACTGCGCAGCTGTGTTAGTACGATAGGTGATAATTCCAACCTTGTGACGGTGATCGACACGGTTGGAAAAATAATGGGGTTGCAAAATAAGTTCGTCGCGCAAGATGGGGTGGTGAAGGGAGAAGTGAGAAATGGCGGGAGTTGTAGAGGGCGTCGCGGTGAGTTGTGGGAGTTGGGAATAGTGGGAGTACAGGGAGAAGTAGCTTATATACGACGTGATATTTATTCAATTTCTGTGGCATAAGCTTGCTTGCGGTATTTAGTTACCAATAATTCACACTTCAATTGTTATATTATTAATTCTAGCTTATACGAGTAAGGAACCGAATTCGATACTAAAAAAATCACCTACGACTCAGCATGGGCCGTGACACGGTGAGAAGAAGATGTACGATTGTCTCCTGACATGAAATACTCGACCAGGGACAGTTTCGCTGTTAAAAAAAGCAAAAAGAGAAGGTGGTGTGATCAAGCGTTTTCTGAATGCGCGTTATTATTCGTCGTGGTGCGGCACCATGCAGAGCATCTTGCACTGGCCGACGGAGCGGAAGGCGTTGTACGCGCACGTGATGGCGGGTGCCCACTTGACACACACCCGCCGCACTCGGTCGTAGTGCCAGAATCGCCGAGGGTTGTCCTGGGCAGACCTAGAGCAGGGTCGCAGGAACTTCTCCGTGATGAGCCCCAGGCAACGCTTGTCTCTTCGAACTGGTCGATAGATAGATAGATAGATAGATAGATAGATAGATAGATAGATAGATAGATAGATAGATAGATAGATAGATAGATAGATAGATAGATAGATAGATAGATAGATAGATAGATAGATAGATAGATAGATAGATAGATAGATAGATAGATAGATAAACAGACAGACAGACAGACAGACAGACAGACAGACAGACAGACAGGAAATTAGCGGGCATAGAACAAAATAAAGTCGTATAATAAATGTTTCCACCAGCGATCTGTCTTTATAAAACCGATTCTCTGCCGATGCGTCAAATAAATGTGTTTCTTGTCTTTGTCGAGGTACCTGCAGCTCTTAGTACTTATTAATCACCTGATGAAAGGAAATTCAGCTATATATACACAGATGAGGATTTCCAAGACAACACAATGGTTGTATTGAGATTAAGTTTCAGAGAGTGTTGGTTACGGCAGCAGATAGCGCATCATCATCATCAGCCTGACTACGTCCACTGCAGGACAAAGGCCTCTCCCATGTTCCGCCAGTTAACCCGGTCCTGTGCTTGCTGCTGCCAATTTCTACCCGCAAACTTAATCTCATCTGCCCACCTAACCTTCTGTCTCCCCCTAACCCGCTTCCCTTCTCTGGGAATCCAGTCAGTTACCCTTAATGACCAGCGGTTATCCTGTTTACGCGCTACATGCCCTGCCCATGTCCATTTCTTCTTCTTGATTTCAGCTATGCTATCCTTAACCCCCGTTTGTTCCTTAATCCACTCTGCTCTCATCTTGTCTCTTAAGGTTACACCTACCATTTTTCTTTCCATTGCTCGCTGCGTCGTCCTCAATTTAAGCTGAACCCTCTTTGTAAGTCTCCAGGTTTCTGCTCCGTAGCTAAGTACCGGCAAGATACAGCTGTTATATACCTTCCTCTTGAGGGATAGTGGCAAATAGCGCATATAGGGCGACAGTTATGCTTTTAGCCACGACTAATCAACGTGCTTCACAGAGGAGCCGACTTTCGGCTCTTTTCATAACCTAAAGGTATGTTTAAAACAAAAAACTGCTGACTGATTTCAGCAGCACTTTTTTTTTTCTTTTAACAATGCATGCATCAGTTTGTGATTCGCCCATTCCAGAATAACCTATAGTTACTTTTATATAGGGAGGGACTACCTCCTTTTCTGAATGTTGAATGAGAGTAGCAAGGCTGACGTCACAGCCTTGACAGTGCTTTTCTAGGAGACCGCATATTTACTACAGCCCGATTAGAATTCTGGCCGCACCCAGAATGTCTTCGCAAAGGTGCATACCGTTATAATCACCACCATGAGAATAGAACCGAAAATCAGGCCAGGAAAAGCTTTAGCTGTCGTTTAGTAATTGCGACGTGTGTGAATTATAATAATTGTCGCCGTACAAAACATTTGGAAAAGGACAGTTACCGTCATCTATCCTTTTCCGGGTTTCATTGTCATTTCGGTTCGTTTGAACGTGTCAACGTATATGTACATTCCATTTACGGCACGATCAGTGAACTTCAGCTAAACACAACAATCAACGTTCTCTAGGCTTCGCCTTACGTTTTGTAATATTCTGTTAGATTAACTTGATTGTGTTTTCTGTATATACAAACCCTTAAAAAAACCCTAAGTTGACCTTCTTTTTTTCTATGCTGTCATCACAATGACTTTCATCGACACCTTCGGTGAGTGCGGTAGCATAGCTTTGACGTACACTCGCAAGTCTGTACGCAGTCCCGGCGCTTGCGGAAGTGCGCCGGAGAATCCCGGGCGCAGACCTTGTCCGGGTGCCAGGGTCGGCACGATCCTGGACCAGGCTGACGAGATCCCGCATCTCGCTGCACGAAGATCACCTCGCCGCGATCGTAGTCGGAGCCGTTCAGGCAGCGGAAGTACATGGGTTGGCTGCATGCTGGCCGATCATCATCATCATCATCATCATCATCATCATCATCATGACTACGCCCACTTCAGGGCGAAGGCCCCTCATATGCACCGCCAATGAATCTGGTTCTTTTCTTGCTACGGCCACGTTATACCAGCGAACTTTTTAGTTTCATCTGCCTTCCTAACTTGGTCTCCCCTCTGGCTGTCGCGTTTGCATTCTTTTGCAATCCAGCCTGTTACTCATAATGATAGAGGTTATTTGTCCACGCGCTACGTGCCCGGCCCACGCTTATTTACACTTTTTAATTTCAACTTAGGTGTCCTTAGTATTGCTAGACCCACTCTGTTCTCCTCTTGTCCCACGAGGTTACACAGTTTTCCTTCCATTGCTCGCTGCGTCATCCTTAAGAATGAACTCGCATTTAGGCCTTCATGTTTTTGCTGTGTAAGTAAGTACCGGTAATAAGCTGTTGTATGTATACCACCCTCTTGAGGAATACCGGTAAACTACCGTTCATGATTCGCAAACGATGTGGACGCAGAATACTGTACTGTACAGCTGAGGTCTAAACCCGAGTACGCCAAATGGGCATGTCACTCAATTAATGAAAATTGAAGCAGTCCACTCAATATCAAGCTCATGATCGTCATCAGTCAACGTCCACTGTAGGACGAGGGCCCCTCTCAGTAATCTCAGATATGCGTGTCATGCGCGAGCTCATTCCACTTTATGCATATAATTGCTTCAGCTCTTGTGACTGTCAATGGCCATAGCTTACAACAATGAATCTGGTTTAAATAAAGAATTGTACATTCTGCCACCTCCTCAGCGCTCAGCAAGGTTAAATCATTCAAAAACAGTAAGACCACATGCTCCTAAAAATAACACATTCAAATACTCCTTTTTTGTAAGAACCATTGAAGACTGGAATTGACTGCCTTCCGACTGCGTGCGCGCTCCGAATTCTTCTAGTTTTGACCTCTGTGTTAGGAACCTTATGTAACCCTATCCTGCTAGGATGGTGAAAAACTGTCTGCAGTATTCATTAAATAAAAAATAAATAAATTATCAGTCATAACTATTAACTGTCCTGCGCAGATCTGATGCCTCGAAAGCCAGTCATTTTCCTTTGCATTACAGGCTTCATAATTTCTAACGTCATCCGACTTGTTTTGTTACCTTACTAGTCTTTGCACGCTATGATTAGCAGTATGACAATCGTATGGCGTGCAGCGCTCGTGAAGCATACCGGGATGACGGCTCGACTTCAAGGTCCGGGTTGCCGACCTCTTTGAGGGTCCAGCTGCGCTGCTAGTTGAAACCACTCGCCTCTTCACTAGCATATCAGCTTGTCATGTTAGGCATGCAAAAACCAACATGAATGCGATTAGCGCAAGTGGAAGAACATAATGAGGTACAAGAATTGTGAGAAAGGTGGCAGAGTTCGAAGCCATCAAATAATTGGTGTTTTATCTATCCATCACTCCGAGTTCGAAGCTAATAATTAATTAGTGTTATCTATCTATCTATCTATCTATCTATCTATCTATCTATCTATCTATCTATCTATCTATCTATCTATCTATCTATCTATCTATCTATCTATCTATCTATCTATCTATCTATCTATCTATCTATCTATCTATCTATCTATCTATCTATCTATCTATCTATCTATCTATCTATCTATCTATCTATCTATCTATCTATCTATCTATCTATCTATCTATCTATCTATCTATCTATCTATCTATCTATCTATCTATCTATCTATCTATGAGAATGAGACACACTTTTGAGAGAGGTGTGATTGATCTGATAACATTTAACACAGTCAGTCCGCCACGACGGTAAACTGAGATGCTCGTGCTGCTGACTGGAAAGCCCTGGGTGTGACCACTGCCATGGGTGTCACCTTTCGATGGAAGCAAAATGATGGAGGCCCTTGTGCTGTGAGATGTCTATTCGTTATAAGGAGCACCAAATGGTCGTAATTTCCGGAATCATCCACGACCGCGTGCAGTCATGTTCGCACGGTGGCTGTGGCACGTAAAACCACAAGTAAAAGCCTAATTGCTCTACAACAAATATTTATTTTTAATAATTATTAATCTACCATTATCATTCTCACGCGGGCCTTGTAACGAACATGTGAAAGCGCTTTGGAGTCATCGCACTACTGTATCAATGGTTTGTGCTGCTCACATTTATGCTGGTGCGTATGCGTCAATGCTATGTAGAGGATGACGACGACGCAAATCACGCTGAAGACTGACATGATGACGCAGATGATGCGGCGCATGTACGACTCGTACATCCTGTGGAGTCAATAAAATGCAGACATTTTAATAACGTCACGTGGTTGCTGAAATAAGCTCCCGCATGAGAATAGGTCTTCTATCTGCCATCAGCAAACCAATCGGTCAATCAGGTAAGGATGAGCGTACAGTGACTGAGAATACCGCAGCTGGGACGAAGCATGGAAAGATAAATGAAAAACTGGCACTAATGGTTACCTTTATGGATGTACAGTTTCCCTTTGCAATGAAAATTGATTATAGGAAGCGAGATCATTGCATTTGAAGTATAAATTCAATCATGACCTATACACCCATATTTATGATGGTTAATGGTCCTTCTCACGTGATTACACGCTTTAATGTTGCCAAGTGTCTTCATGTTAAGTATTGCAGAGTTGACAGGATAGACAGCTTCAGGTTAACTACGTAAACGAGGATACGATTGGTGATGTTAATGGAAATGTAAATATTGGGTCTTCTTAAATATGGTGCGAAACTAGTCAACGGCCGCTTACACAGGTTCCTGGTGGCCCAGACGTTCAGTTGTCGTATGAAGCATATCTGCGGAAGAAAATTTAAGTGTTCACACATGCTTATATGCGAGAAAAAGAAAGAACTCTATAGCTGGAGGATTAAGTAAAATTGACGTATTGGAAATATTTCCGTGAGCACCTGTCACAGACGTTAAGCGAAACGTATCCAGCATAATAGGTTGATTCCCTAATTCGAGAAACTCCAATGTATAACGCCCTTCTCCATCCAATTGTACACATGCATTTCTCAAACGCATTCAAACCGAAAGCGTTTCTGCCAGGCAGGCATAAGCAGGCACTGAAAAGACGCCCGCAAAAGCCGTGTCCGGAAAGCACGGAAACTTTCCTACCGGAAATGACGTCGGTGCCAACAGTTACCGCAGCAAACACCTGCATCCACGGCATTGGTGAGGGTGTTTCCCACAGCAAGGGGGAGGGAGGAGCCCCGATTCGAGGGAGAAATAAAGTGCATAGGAACAGTCGGCGCACCGAGTAATTAGCGCGTACGTATGGAACGCGTGGCCACCGACGCAGTACTTGCGAAGAGTACGAGCTTGGGCCTTGTTTGCCATATCGGTTTTTCATCGACTACTGTGTTAATAGCCCCGTAGCATCACGTCTGGTGGTTTCGCCAATCCAGAAGAAAAGATTTCGCTTCCTCATTTCACAACAGTATGCTTGTGGTTCTTCTGCAACTCTATTCTGCGGCCTTCTTGCGTTTCCTATGAAAACAGCGTCGTGGCACTCCTGTGTTCTATCGTTTCTATATAAAGAGACCTTGTTGTGTACGCGAACGGTGCACGATCTAGGTGGCCTTTCAGTGTGTAATCAAAAACGTGAATAGACGCTGCAGAATTTATAGTGCGCCACCCGGAATACAACACTGAACCAAAATGGTCTTGGTCTAACAACCTAGATATCATCGGCTCAATCGTGAACTTCGGAGCGAGAACATAGCGCCTGCTCGGAATGGCTGCAGAAGCGGCATGTTCTACTTTGGCTGGTCCGTGAGCTTTACACCATTTTTGTATTATTTTGTGTATAAGAACGTCATTACGACAACTCACGGACAAGGTGCGGCTTGCTTGCCATGGCGTAGCGGCTTCTCCGTCCTTCGACGTCTTCACTTGCTTGCTCCTTAATTGTGGCTCCGACCCACAACACAGTACACTGTTCTTGCAGTTTTTTTTTTCGTCTTATCATGCGTCATACCCACAGAGTATCATACAAGAAAACCTAAAGAGGAACTTGGCGCTGCGATCGTGTACCTCCATGGGAAATATGGGAAGTACAGGCTTCGGATTGGATAGGGTTAACCGGCGAACTGTCTACGGTCTTCTTTCCACAGTTTCAGTTTTGTTCTTCGCGCAGCGCGGGTAGTGGGGTGCGGTGAAAAGCGCAGAAGCAGTGCCTTTGTTGTTCGAAGAGGCTGATGACCACTATATCTCCTGATTTGCTGCGACGTTGGAGCTTTACGAGTCGTATTTTACAGTATAAACGAAGCGACGTCCACTCACCACTGCACATAGATATAGCGTCTCATCCCTCTGCAGGATATTGCATCAAGTTTGCTTTTTTTTTCACGAGCGAGTCTTGCCTAAAGTCGTTTAAACTGACCGAAAAACGGTGACGAAGCAAAGGAGACGCACCGTCACTCTCTGCTGACTCGACTTTACAACAAAAACAGAGGTGCGTTGGGGTCAGACAACTTGGACAGACGCACCTGGCGCCGCTGAAGACGAAACATTCAGTGTTTCTCACTAAATACCGTACTGTTATTTTCATAAACAAATAATGCGTTCTCTGCAGAGAAAATCAAGCAAGCTTGTGTTGTAAAAAATAACTCGTTAAATCTTGATGCCGAATTCGGAACGCAATGGCAGAGCGATGCGTACCCTGATGATAAGGTTCGCCCAGGTTTCGCTTTTGCCACCTCATCACAAAAACTTTTTTTGAAATAAAATTTGTGTACAAATAAATGAAGCAAATTTCAAATAGATAAAAGTTCATATCGCTTTGTTTTACACTAGGAAAAGAAGTGTCGCGAATCTCAAGAACGTAACCTATATGAAGCGGATCCGAAGCCTGTGATTCCCATAATTCCCTATAGGGGTACAAGTGCCGCTGAAGGAGCCTGCATAGACACTAGCGCCAAATTCTCCTCTAGGTATTATACCCAATGCAGGGGATAGGCCGAGTCGAATGAAGCTGTTATTAGTCGATGCTTCTACGTCCGGGATTCGTGGTAACGCATGTGTTGCATTCTACAGCTGAGTCTAGGCATATGCAATTTGAGAAAACGCGTGTTGTCTCGTTTGTTTGATGAAAGTAAGTCACTTCTCCAATGCACCTGTTATACATTAGCATAGCCAGACTTGTGCTGGTCCCCTCATTTTCGGGTATAATAAAGAGACCATCACCATTATGATAAACCTTGTGGACATCGCATATTATAACAACTGGGGTTTAACGTCCGTGTTAGTGTTCCCATATCAAATACTGGTGTCCAACCCACTATTACTCTCTTTCTCTGTTGTTTATTTGCTTTGCAATGATATGTGTATGTAATCTAACCCATTTTTTGAAGCCTTGTTGTAGTCATTGTTTTGTATAGGCTCTCTCCAAGCTCTTAGAAATGTGATGGTGTTTTTATGTTTCTTTGATTCGAATTGTCAGCTAGCAGCACGTAAATAATAAAACAGGTAGAATGTAGCAAATTATTCTTTTGGAGTCATTGATAGTATTTTGAGGGTAAAGGAAACATCATTGCGACCCTATCTCACAGTAGTGGCCCCAAATGAAAAAAAATAAACGATTTTGTTAATGCCAGGTCCAGCTTTCAGAGGGGTGGCGCAAGTATTCTTTTTCCCAGAATCTTAAAATGACGGCAGAATAAAAAAATGAACGGTTTTTTCCTGATCACAGAAATAGCAGAGGTGGGAAGAAACTGCGTCTGATAGGGAGTAAGAGAATATTTAAAAAAAGGAAGCCTGGTGAAAGTTAATTCATGACGGCAACTTCCATCATCCTTCCAATCGATACATACGCTAGAGAAAACAGGTGCTTGTAATTCGAAAGAGCAGTGAATTTTGATTGATTTGTGAGGTTTAACGTCCCAAAACCACCATATGATGATGAGAGACGCTGGTGTGGAGGGCTCTCGAAATTTCGTCCACCTGGGGTTCTTTAACGGGCATCCAAATCTGAGCACACGGGCCTACAACATTTCCACCTCCATCGAAGAGCAGTAAGTAGTGCGCTTGATATTCGTTTTCTGAATGTAAGGGAGTGAAATTGCGCTAAGAGAAATACACGCATCTGGTTCAATGGTTCACCTGTTAAATGTGGCTCATACTCACTGCGGGGGTGGTCGAAAATTGTGTGGTAAATTCCCATTACGGTGCGATTCCTTCAATACTTTATTGTCCTCACCAGAACACACACACACACACACACACACACACACACACACACACACACACACACACGCACGCACACACACACACACACACACACGCACGCACGCACGCACGCATGCACGCACACACGCACACACACACAGACACACGTGCGCGCGCGCGCGCGTGCAGCTTAACCATTGTGTAAAGTTGCTGGAAATTGTATACATAATTCGTTCTAACACGCAAGGCCCTGGCGAAATCAGAATTCACATTATGTCATAACGGGCGTGCATACTTGCAGGTTTTAGAACATCAAGAACGACGACTGGCGCAAGTTCGGAGCATATGAACCACATATGATAGCCCCTTCTGCAAATTTTAAGGAGACAACAGGTGAAAACATATATAAGAGCGGTATGAAACACTAATGAAAGTTGATGTTCTCATCTGAATGCCTTGTCATTCCCCTGCTCCCTGAATATTCACTAAACGTCATTCAGTGTTGCAGAATCTCGTTAATCGGCCCATCTTTGAATAAGCGACTACGTTGTGAGAATACGTGAAAATGCGACACCGTTGATGACTTGATGATGACGTCAGAGCATGAAGTCATGCTACCGTTGGTGCCATTGATTGTCATGCCGACGTTGGATATTTTAATTGGTGAGACATATGAGGCTTTGGCATTAGTAATGAACTTAAGGCTCTGTAGAATAAGCAATACATGGATGTTTCTTTCATGCGAGGGACTGCAAGTACACGTTCTGAAAGTTGCGAAGAGGAAGAAGATCTGTTTTTCTGCTACCTGGCCCGTCTCGACTTTCAGACATGGACGAAGGTGGTGAGTGAAAAAAATATGCTGCTTTAACACTACCGCAGTCTGTAGACATCAATGAAGAGGGTGGTTTAGTTGTAGACGTTCCCCAACTTTCGAAGAAAACACTATACGTAAGTCTCACAATATACTCGCACAGCAGTCCGTGGTGTGACGCATGGTCAACTCTCGGCTACATTAAGTGTGATTTTGTATCCAGGCCAGGGAAGCTGAAATTCCCTATTTGAGGACAACAGCTTGAACGACGCAGATATAGACCTATCTCTTTGTCAAGGATCGGGCGACTCGGTGGGATTTACTGAACCAAGCCCAGCGAGAAACAAAGGCTAATGGAACCCTGAATAGAGGACACCATCCACTAGCCCAGAAATCTTATGATCGGTAAATGTTTTCACTAATACTACAACACCACCGCATGCCACTTTATGTCGGCTGTAGCGGGACCATCACATCAAATTGAGATCACTTTTCCAAATGCCACTTCTTCACCATCACATCAAATTGAGATCACTTTTCCAAATGCCACTTCTTCTCGCGTATCTGGCGATTCCTCCAGAGGTTTGAGCAAAGTTGCGCGAATGTTATCGGCGTCGTCAGTGTTTGTCGCTGCGGTAGTGGATGATTATTGCACGATCGATGATAAGAGTGGCGAACAATGTATCAGAAGGCATCACTACCAAACCACGACAAAAGAGAACAGTTCATAAATGATTTTACAATAATATTTTGTTATTCACCAAACGCCTTCGACCGTGTAAAGTCAAAATCGGCTGATATTTCATCTCCATTTCTGCTCACTGCACTTATTTCACCTAAAGAATCGCGTTACACATATTGTTTAGTTCTTGACGTCATCTGCTTTGGTAAAAAAACATGCTAAACTACATAAATATGTGTAAGCATCAAAGAGAAGCGCAAATGTCAGGAACACAAATGTGCGGGAGATTCAGCGAGGACAAAAAAGAAATAGCTATTTCAGATGGAGTGCTGACAAAAGATACAGTAGCATTAAGAGCATACCGGTTACGTCAAACGATTTCACCGTAACAACTTTTTATCAAATCGAGGCAAGGATCTTTTATCGTAGCATATATGCTCTAAATATAATGTCTGACGAAAAAGAGTGGCCTGCCGGTGTTCGAAAAATAGTGCAGTATATCTCGCTACTTACATGTTACATTGGCCAGATATGCTCTAGGCTTTGGATCACGCGTTCTGAGAAAAAAAAACATAAATAAAACAATGACACAGCTATCTAAATCAGTGATCTCAATCATAGGGAGGAATTTGGATTTCCTTGTGCTTAAGCTGGGGGGGAGGGGAGGTCCCACAACCTTTGCAAGTGTCTCCCTTTGATATTTCTTTTTCAAAGATTGAACGTTGGAATTAAACGGCAGATATGTATGCCACGTTCAACTTTTTTTAATACCTCTTCTTTTTTTCTTTGTTTTTTTTCTAGCGTTTACTTGTGTTCGATGCCACTCAAATGTATCAGCCTACTGAAATCGCAACTGCCACTTCATCGGTTTCCGAAAATACTCACTCAATGGCACAGTGCAATTGCACGTCCTGGAAAGCACATTCGTTTTTATATTTGATTTGAAAACTTGATTTCAGCTTTTATATCAGTTAAGTAAAACCTACAAAATTTGTGATGACCAAGTGGCCGCCAGGACAAGATGTGTCCCCCCCCACCCCTATGAATTTTGTGGATTTATGCCAGTGATCTATATGCAGTTATCACAAGAAAACTCAGAGAATTCCAAAATTTTTTTACATAAGTAAGGGTGACTGGTTAATGAACGTTTGCTTGTGATAACGCACCTCAATTTGCAATTTGCTAGCGTCTGCGTTGATGCATGTATAACCAGTTGAGGATAACGAGCCTTCTCGCTAACCTAGAGCAGAGATGGAGGTTAGCGTATTTTCTAACCTGCGATATAAAGTATCTGGATATCGTTTTGTTTAACCGTCGTTATATTGTGTTTTGTTTCCACAGCTCCACGTGGTCATGTACGAGAGTAAGGACCAGTTTTGTTTCACCGTTGCTGTTATCTTATTTAACACTAATGTCAAAATATTATACTCAATATTTGGGGGGAGGGGGGTAAGAGTAGTAATTGGTGCTCTACGTCATCACGTTCTTGCAGGTAACTTTGATAAGTGCTTTCAATTTTTTAGTTCTTTTTTTTCAAACAATCAGTCTCCTTTCATTTTAATGTGAGTTGTATAGTGAGAAAATTGTTATATCTAAAAAAGACGTACGCAGCATTGCTGTCCAACCGAGAAAGAACAGCAGTTTGGGCTTAGCGAAGTCTTTCTGGAGAACCGAATGCGTTTTGTCGAGAAGTAGTGCTAACGGAACACCTTGCGTTCCTTGTTGTTTTTATTTCCTATTTATTGACGTGAAGGGGGGGGGGGGGCGATTTATAGGTGAAGGTATAACAGAAGTCTATTTTGACACAACCTCTACAGCCTCTGACACGGGGCTTTGCTCTTATATATCTTTAGGCTGGACAAAAAGTGTTGCCCAGTTTTGGTTTAGTACTGAATCTACCTCGTCCACAGCTTTCCCGAATAGTCCTAAAATGACATTAAAGAGCAAACGGATTTTTCGTGCGTTAGTTTAGCACAATTTCGCAGTCCCAAAAACACCACTTTCACCGCCACGCGGCGCTTATACGGTAACCGAGAAAACGCGCGAAAATAAAATGTGGGTGGCGACGCCACGTTGAGATTCGCGCCCCCAAACACTGTGACGTAAAAAATTACGAAGGCGTCTACTGGGTCCTTCGTAGCCTAAACTCAATACAAATGAATTATGTTGGCATCTGTGGGTGCCTTAGACTTAGCATATGAAGTTTCAGAAAATTTTATCGAGCGAATGCCTCAGAAATACCAAAAGTTCAGTTAGGAACTTCTGACGTAAAGCACGGAAATTTTGGCGCGAAGTTTAAAAATGAAACTTGAACCTTGGTTTTCTCCGCGAATGGTGAAGTCTTGATAGTGAAACAAGGAATTAGAGTTCTCAGTGTACAGTTTGTCAATCTAAACAAAGTTATTGTTCCTGTTTAGTGTCCCTTTATAGCTAAGCTGATCTTTGCAGTTTTATAAACGAATCGGAAATAACCCCAGGTCAAGTGAAAGAATAACGCGCACAGCAAGCATTAACGTCAAGGTGAGCCCTTTTTTTCAAAGACGATAGTCTTTCTTGGGGACCTTCGACAGAAGAATTTTTGGTCTGTCTGTCTGTCTGTCTGTCTGTCTGTCTGTCTGTCTGTCTGTCTGTCTGTCTGTCTGTCTGTCTGTCTGTCTGTCTGTCTGTCTGTACATTTTTCTGTTTGTCCGCCCTAACAATACCTCAAACGGCACAAAACGGCCAACCCCATCTGCAGCGCCCACCAATATTGCTCAAGGCTTAGCGTTCATAGTTGTACGATTGTCAATTAAAAAGCAATTATTGCGCATATCCGAGGCCCCGCAACAACGATTCGATGTTTTCTATGTATGCCTTCATACTAGAAGAGGCACACAGAAATAACTCTAAGGAATGTAGCGTTTAATCGCGCTGCGCTGACAGTGCAACGCGTTGCTCAAAAAGGTGTTTCCAACGCTTTGCTACGACGTCACGGTAGTGGCACCTGCCCGTCACTTTACGTTCTACACCTTATCACCTCCGAGACTTGCGCACATCTTTCTTCGCGGGCTGCACGCCTTCGTTTTCGAAGTTAACTGGCAGATGGCTGTTGTGTCTAACGTGCCTTGATGCGCTCGTTCGCCCCCGCTACACGCTCGAGGCACTCTAACGCAGCGCCTGAAGAATACCATTCGCAGATTTTCTTGCGCAGAACATCTTTTTGTTCACTCTCTCCAACGCAAGACTATCGTCTTTCGACGACATTTGCAGTGTAACACGCAGATTTCGAACCAGTTTTTTTTTTCTTGTTTCGCACACCACTATTTTCGTAAGGTGAATACGTTGGGCCCCTTTCCCTTGAGTGCGAAAGGTCTTCGACGTGCAATGACATCACAGACTACGCTGGTCGCGCTTCGCTTCTATGGAAAGGCGACCGCTGCGGCAGGGATCGAACCCATAACCTTCACGTGGGCAGTTAAATTAAAATGAGAGCTTGCGCATCTTATACCGGTCGGCTCCTCATACCTCTGAGATTTTCACGCAGCTCGATCTTGGAGGCTATGCTGTTGACGCATTACCTTTCGCTCGTTTGTCGGACACCAGGAGGAGCGTGGCCACCATCGAGGGCTACGGAGAAGCCGAGACGATGAGGTTCTTCATCATCGTCCTCATCGTGGTCGCCTCCATGATCCTGGTGCTCCTGGCACTCATTTTGTTCGGAGTCAGTAAGTGTAACGACTGTCTCTCTCGTTAGACCCTTTGCAACAGTGTAAACATAGCTTTCCTGCGATATCCATCTGACGGTAGATAGTCGATTTTGCTAATAGCGTGTTTAAGCGAGTTTGCTTGCGGAATGACGCGGGAAATGTAGACTAAGTTCACTTGATGTAAACACGTATTATAGACAAGACCAAGCAAGTTCGACTGTAGGGCATCGCCTCCCCTAAACATCGCAGGTCAGAGGCGCAGGCAGAATTTGTTTTTTTCCCATCCCCCTCCCATGCGCAGGGTACCGGCTGCCTATAGGCTGGTTAACCTCCCTGCCGTTCTTTTCCTCCTATTCCCCCCCCCCCCCTTATTTCGTGGAATAGGAACACCTCCTTAATTTCGGAGAAGGGGGGGGGGTGGCACCTCTTTTTCAATCGTCATTTTGTGCTCGGTATGCTATGGCAAAACACAATTAAGGGAGGGGGGGCGGACACGGGTCCGATGTACCACCCCCTGGCTACGCCACTGTCACAGATGCCGCCATTAGTTGTGTGAATGTGAAGCGTAGGTAAGCGCACTTGTGGAGTATAAAGAGTCACTTTTACTACAAAGCTATTTTCGAAATCAGTTCAGTTGAAATTCATTCATCTTGTGGTGCCCATGTAGCCGGTATGATCGGCCCATCATGTGTCTTCTGACCTGCGCGCAGTCCTCAAACTCGATCGATGTTGCTCAACTGACCAACCGCCTCTTAACTACGCTGACTACGCTTCGAACTGACGACGAGAAACTTCTATTCTTTTTTTTTGTGCAGCCAGTCTTTTGTGACACCCCCCCCCCCTCACTCATGCCACTCACTCCCCTCAAATTCTACCTCTGCCTCTTTCTTTTCACCCATGGCCCCGCCGCAGTGGTCTAGTGGCAAAGGTACTCGGTTGCTGACCCGCAGGTCGTGGGTTCGAGTCCCGGCTGCGGCGGTTGCATTTACGATGGAGTCGAAAATGTTGTAGGCTCGTGTGCTCAGATTTGGGTGCACGGTAAAGAACCCCCCAGGTGGTCGAAATTTCCGGAGCCCTCCACTACGGAGTCTCTCTTAATCATACGGTGGTTTTGGGACGTTAAACCCCACATATCAATCAATCAATCAATCAATCAATCAATCAATCAATCAATCAATCAATCAATCAATCAATCAATCAATCAATCAATCAATCAATCAATCAATCAATCAATTCTTCTCACCCATGTTTCATGGTTTTGTGCACGCTGTCCTCGCCTGAAAGATGGTTACCGCGTCACTTAACCCCATTTTCGTTTCAAGGATCTCACCCCTCCTCGTCCCCCCGTTTTGCGACCATGGATAATCAGCATATGCTTCATGACCCTTGTATTTAACTGTGGGCGAGAGGGAAGCGACTGTTGTGGCATCTTCTCGGTGAAATATTTAGTCAAGCGTGGACGCTTCGGGTACGTGAACACCTTCGAGGAGTGAGCCTCGTAGCTGCGTGGACAACTATATTGTAATACCAGCAATAGAAATGTGAACGTCCATTCATGTGTAACTTTTGTATTGCTTTACGCATGTTTATTGACATTATGACGCAAACTGTTGTGTAAGAGGAGTAGCCAGAGCAACACCTAGGAACCCCTCAGAAAACACATTCATCATCATCATAATAATAATAATAATAATAATAATAATAATAATAATAATAATAATAATAATAATAATAATAATAATAATAATAATAATAATAATAATAATAATAATAATAATAATAATAAATGCGAAGAGTCACAGCCATTTACTTGGATGTCTGACAGGCAAAAACAGACTTTGCACATTTAGTACGCGTTCGGGGTGTTCTCAGTTATTCACACATGGCGTAATGTGCTCAGTTGTTATGCACTGCATATAGAAGGTTAATATGTTAATGTACGAGTTTGAAAAGTAGCCTACTCTCAGAAAAGTTTTGTATGAACTCTCTATTAAGCATCTTCGGAGCTCACCAATTACAAATCATATGTCCGGTCTTTCTTCGCAGTGGAAGTCACCTACTATGAATACCCATCCAAGCCGCCGGCGTCCAAAGCTCACTGACGTCTACGGGCCGATGGCTCCGGTCTAGAGCCCTGTTAGTTATTTGTATTGAAGTATATATCACGTAAAATGCCTACCCTGTTGCAGTAGTTATTCCTGTGAAGTCTATCTAAAACGCTACCTATACTGCTGCAGCTCTCATTTGTGTGTTTTGTCTTCACTTATTATTTCGTTCTACGTTCACCACCAATCTTCTTTGGGACATCTAGTGATCTGGGTCGCTAACCGGAAGACCTACTCCAGGCTATGACCTGGCTCTGCTCTACCCGCTACACAAAGTGCTGAACATCATAGTAGCGATGGCACCAGCTGCCAATCTGCCACCGCTGAGCATTAACTAGGCAAATCAGAAGAACACGAGAATGAATCGTTATACAATGTAGCCTGGTACACGTTTCGTCGTGTCAGATGGGCAAAAAAAAAAAAGAAAGATGCAGATATCTACTTCACCGCTGTACGCCATTTTAATAACTCCATATTTTCTCGTAGTAGTGTTACAAAATGTACATAGAAAGATATGTGGAAAATGTGGACTCCGCAAAAAAATAACGATCTATTGGAACGATGCACACAAAGTTTGAGTAGTGACTGTGCGTGAATGAGAGAATCGTTAGTGAAATGTTGATAAGCGAGAATTCATTTGATATTTACTGACAGCAACTTTGATAGCGTAAACGCGATAAAAAATTTTCTGTCTTTTTGAGGTCAATATATCTCCCATTTTAGAACAAGCGCTCATGTCTAATTTGTCTGTAGTTTGATCTTCATGAGTTTTTGTCTTTATTACCTCTTCTGAGGAAAAAAAAAGGTCACAGTTTTTGTATACTTACTGAAGAAGACGACATTTTATTAACGCAATAGGTTCGATTTACCAAAATATGTACAGTCTTTTTATTACTATTGAGCTAGCCCACTGCTCGGTCTGCTCCCAATTCACAATTCTCGTACGCCATTGAGCACGCACCAGTAATGGGGAATGTGATGAGAACGTATAGGGCATAGGTTTTAATTAAACAGCCTCAATGGAATAACTTTGTTTAGGTCTTTCGGGGAGCGAACTAGAACGTAGAGGGTCGTTCTCACATCGGCGCAGATAGGCCAAGCCTTCGGCCACGTCACCGGCCCGTTGGAGTACCCTTGAAAGGAAAGAAGAGCCTTTAATCTGTGGCACACACCCACGTTGGGGTATCGGCCGAGAACCGGGTTCTGCTTCACAACCCGGGCTGCATATGCTCACATCCCACTTGCCCAACATATCATGTTCTTCACCCTTTTACAAGAAACTCCGCCAGAGCATGTGCTAAATGCTGGTAAAGTCCGAGCAGAGCGCGTTAAGTCTTTTAATTAAAGTCTCAATTTCCGGATATATCCTCTGTAAAAGTGCACAGCGGAGCTTGACGAACCGAATCATTCTGACATACAAAATTCAAGGAATACAGAAGTGTACTTGTGAGTGTTTTGCAGTATTTTAGTATGATTGCTACCTTCACTACGGTATGAACTTCTAAGAGCGCTAACAATACCAATAGATACAAAAACAAGAATGGCCTGTGCTTTCTTGCTCAGTTGAAACCAGCGAGGGGACAATCGTTACTCTATATTTAAAGGCAAATTCTGAGGCCTCAAACGGAGATGTATTACTGAACTCAAGCTCAGCCTGAATTCACCACGTGACGATGACGACAATGACGATGATGATGATGATGACGATGATGATGTTGATGATGATGATGATTCGCGGAAGAATGGCACAACACACCACGGGGGATCGGCTACGAAATGTAACGCAGCAGAAATTGTGACACAAAAACATAAACACAAGAAAGAGAGAGAGAGAGAAGAAGAATAGAGGAAGGATATGCGAAAAGTATAATCCGTATGGAAGCTAAATGGGTCCATGTCAAAATTTAACAAAATTGCTGCATTTTGTTGATAAAGCTCGAAGTTGGTGCTTTTATGAGCGCTATGGGGGGTGGTAAAAACATTATTTGACCACGGGATTTGGGCATGTACGGCCCATGGTTCGCGCACGACCACCAACCACTGCGCTATGCGTTCATGAGTTCATCTAGTGTCATGACGTGGGCGGCCCGGTCAGAGGCGGTCTTTTGCTTTTGTAGTAACGTCTATAAAAAATGATATATTGTTGATTTGCAGGTGCCTGCCGGTTACCTCCTAGAAGAAGAAGAGCAAGAAGACCGGCCGCTCTGTGTCCAAAGCCACACGTTTGCATAACTCTGTAAGTTTGTACTTTAACTTCTCCTATATACTTGGGCATTTTTATAGCGCAGAACTGTACGTTGTAGACTTACAGAATCCGTCTGCTAGCAGCCATTTTTGCCGAAATATATTTCAAACAGGCATCGAGCAGTATTTAACAAACACAATATCCCACACGGCAACTGTCGACAGTACTTGTCGGCTCCGAGATATTCTTAGAAAATACGACGAAGTGCTTCGTTGGACCGACCACATGTTCCAAGTCTTCTGTAATTTCTATGCCAGTGTTCAGGAAATAGGCAGGATCCATGAAATGAAGACTTTTGTGAAGGCATTTTTTTTTGCGAGAGGTATTAGCAACTGAGCGGTGTTTAGTTCCCTGTTGCTGTAACATATCTATCTATCTATCTATCTATCTATCTATCTATCTATCTATCTATCTATCTATCTATCTATCTATCTATCTATCTATCTATCTATCTATCTATCTATCTATCTATCTATCTATCTATCTATCTATCTATCTATCTATCTATCTATTTATCTTTCTATCTATCTATCTGTCTGTCTATCTATCTATCTATCTATCTATCTATCTATCTATCTATCTATCTATCTATCTATCTATCTATCTATCTATCTATCTATCTTTCCACGTTTTATGTATGTATGTATGTATGTATGTATGTATGTATGTATGTATGTATGTATGTATGTATGTATGTGTGTGTGTGTGTATGTATGTATGTATGTATGTATGTATGTATGTATGTATGTATGTATGTATGTATGTATGTATGTATGTATGTATGTATGTATGTATGTATGTATGTATGTATGTATGTATGTATGTATGTATGTATGTATGTATGTATGTATGTATGTATGTATGTATGTATGTATGTATGTATGTATGTATGTATGTATGACTGATTAACTTGCACATTTGCTTTGATTAGTCACTTTGTAATAAGTAGCAAGGCTTTCTGTGGGAGACTTCTCTTGAAGCAGTCAATCATCGTCCGTTGCAGTATGGTCGACCACCATGGACCACTACGAAGAAGAGAGCACTGTCAAGTTTTTCCTGTTCATGACCCTCGTGGTGTCGGCAGTGGTCTTCGTGCTTTTGGGGCTCATGCTGTTTGGTTTTGGTGAGTGCCACGATTCGGTTGAACATTCTGCAAAACAACACTGAATTCATGAAGGAGCCCCTTCAGACTACAGACCATACCAAGGCTGGCAAAGATCCAAGAAAATATAATTAACAGAAATAGCTATGAGCTAATCGCATTGATTACCTTGACATCGCTGAAACGTTTCACCAACTGAGGACTGACTCCAGCGGGGCGCAAGAGAGGGCGCCACTGCCTCGCCGAGCGAGTGAATGCTGAGGCAATCGGTAGCGCCAGTAGCAAAACTGAGAGACGTTTCGTAATTTTTACGCATGGTAAGGGCGCATGCGTTTGGGGACTATGAAAATGGCGGATTAGAGGATATCTACGTCACCAGTCATCGTAGTCTCCGCGATGGTCGGAGGACAATCACGGAGGCCATGCCTAATTACGCAGGCAACAGCAGCGGTGGCGGCAGCAACAGGAGGAAGGCAGCAGTAAGCGACCCAAATATGGTGTCAAGCGCAGCAGTAAACTGCTGTGCTTGACAGCATATTTGGGTCGCATTGGCAGTACTCTGGAAGATCTGTCACTGTATCCCATAATGCAATTAACAACGCACAGCTTATGTCAGACGAAATTTATCTTTACGCATAAAAGTGTGTCGACGAACAACCGACTCGGAACGATTCGCAAGAAATTAGACTTAAAAGGCCCATAAACAACCTCTATAAATAAAAAAAAACGAGCGCGTTATTCTATTTTTGGCGTCTCCCGCCTCTTCAACACAATTGGTGACTGCAGCAGTGTGTTCATGTGACGTTGTGACAAAATATACTCTTCATTGGTGCATATACAAGAGATATCAGGTAATCATTGTGTGCTATATACCCGGCTTTGACATGAAATCTGACGCGCGTTCTGCCTTGTTTCGGCACGATTAATGCCCGCAATGAACCGACTGCGCTTCGCTTGATGCGTTTGTTATCGTACCAGCGCAGATAAGACTATGTAGCCCAAAAGCGCAGAAACTCTATCGATCTCACCGCTTACTGCTGGCATGGTTCACGTGTTTTATAAGTAACGGACGAGGGGGAGATAGTGTCTCTGTAGGAATGCTAGGGAAGGTGAGGAAGAGACGAATCTCTCGCTAGTTATAGAAGTTGTTAAGGGGCCATTTAATAAATATTACTGCAAACGCAGTGTGATGTATGTGAGCTGTTAGCTTAAATACTTATTTTTCTTAATTATTTGCCAGTGCAGGGCATCAACAACTTCGATTACAGCCGCCATCCGTCCGCACTGCCCAAGACGATGTTCCGCGTTGTGGACTGATCGACCTGATCGACGCTGAACTGCCGTTCACGCACCTGCAGGCGTCTTGCGTCGCCAACATGCCCTGCCACAACGCAACGTCGAAGTGTTAGATGTATACCTCGACTAAAGGATCTGAACATTTTTCATCATTCGATTTATTGTGCGGTCCACAATTAATAGCCTTCATAGATATCGGCCCCACCATGGTGGTCTAGTGGCTAAGGTACTCGGCTGCTGACCCACAGGTCGCAAGATGGAATCCCGGCTGCTGCAGCTGCATTTTCGATGGAGGCGGAAATGTAGAGCCGTGTGCTCAGATTTGGGTGCACGTTGAAAAACCCCAGCTGGTCGAAATTTACGGAGCCCTCCACTACGGCGTATCTCATAATCATATATGGTGGTTTTGGGACGTTGAACCCCACATATATATCTATCTTCAAAGATATCGGCTGCCACCATTACTACTAAAAGAATGTTTGCGATCAGCTGAAACGTATATGTGGAGTGGGCCTGGTGTTTTTCGTTGTAGCCGTGCTCTTTGTGCGCTTTGTTTTTTACGAAAGTGACGTGTACAGGGAAGTCAAACCTGGTCGATTGCCGTAGATGGATTACCGTGTGTGGAACGTCCTATCCACGTGTATTACTGCGGGCCCTATGCCAGGGTTCCATTGGCCATAGCGGTGCGCACTGCCTAACGCAGGGTCACCAGCTTGCTTGCCAGGGATAAATCGGCCAGTCGCGCCTCCTACTACCACGTTCGTATTTGCTTGTGTATTGTCAGAGTTGAATGAGACTTGTCTCTTCGGGTATGTGTATTCTACGTGAAATAGTCTCGGGGGTGCTTCCGCACTGGAGACATGCTACCGTGTATCTGTCGGGATATATTAGAGGTGGAGCTGTTTACACTCAAGATAAATCCCTGGGGATCGTCGTTCGCACTTTCTACCCAGCTGTGGCAGCAATGCCTGATGAGAGGAAGAACATTCGCCGTTGTGTATAGGGTTGCCGTTGTGTAGATTTGAAAAGGAGGCAAAACTCAAGCTAGAAGTTCCCAATGTGGTAATGCGATTTAATTCTGGTGCCATATTTGTAGTCAAATAAGAGAAGTAGTGCTATACACAGAGTCATTAGTTAAATACTGTGATTTTCGCTAGACAAAATGGAGCAAGATGAACACAGTACATTTACCTCTTGATTGGTCTCCGAGCCGCAGGTAAGTTGCAAGTAAGTTGATAGATTATTACAAATTCAGTGAGCCTGCGTGCAGTCTGTCTACAATAGATAAAGCTCTTGGAAAAGTAATTTTGTACCTCCAACTCAACATGGACATAAAACGGAGAGGGTGTTTTTCCCTTGGAGCTGTAGACCAACTTTGATACAAAGTTACACTATTGCTAGCGCTAGCTTCAAGTAGCGAAATATTATCGACGATGGACAGTGCAACTTCATTTCGTAGCCGATATCTCTCTGACGCGCTGTTTTTTAGCCTAAGAATCTGGCGTCAAGAGCCATGCCCATACTCTCTTGCGTGCGTCCCATTCGTTGACATAGTAGAGAGGGAAAGGGGTGCTGTGACGAACCTTCATCCCCCCCCCCCTCTTCCTGAAGGGAAACGCTACAGCACGCTCCTGTCACTCTCGGCTTCAAGGGAGCGTGTGTAGAACAGAGTCACAAGGTCTCTTATACGCATTCACGCAAGACGATTCAAAGGTGAAACCTGTAAGCGCCTCTTTCTTCTAACCAGTCGATTGTATGTTGATAATTCATCTTTCTTCCTTTCAAGCCACAATATATACAGCTTGCTGCACCTAACGTCATGCTACGCCCATCAGCGCCAGTGAAGATGTGTGGATCGCGGATCCTGGGGACACCAGGACAAAGGGGTGGTATGGGAGGAGGCGTTTGCTGAGAGGTGTCGTGAGACATGGTAGATTGCAGGGTACGTGAGCGTAGTTCCAAGGGCATCGAAGGGGATCGTAGCACTCTCTACCAACTTGTTATGGCGTTTATTAGCCGGCACACAGCGAGTATACGCAATGGCGACAGTAATGGCTAAGCACGGACTCTGCGCGCGAGCGACGTTCTTTTTGGGTAGACCAACTAGAAAGCACTTGAGAGTTAGACCCATTTCAGTGTTCGGCGGCTTCTCTTCAGTACAACCTTTTTGGCTCTATTGCGTCCGGAACAGAGGTATCGCTGCGTTCCGCCACCTCGATTACGATTTCCCAGCACGATTGAGCAGGCCGAGGGAAGCTGCCGGGAGACACAGTTTCTCCGTTTCCGCCTACGTCGGAGGCTGCAGCCCAGCAATGTGCCGGAAATAATTTCTCTCTGCCTCCGACATCGGCTCCGTTTTTACCAAGCTGTGATGACGTCATTATGTGATGTCGCGGAATTGGGGGCATGTGGCATCTCATGATGGCGTCTCTACGAAACGGTGTTTGAAATCACTTTGAGGTACCTTTTGTGTTAGATGACGCTTATAGAGGCTTTCGCCTACGCAGAAGAACTACGTGCGAGAGCTATACGCGGCTGTTTCAAAGGATTTGCGAACGCTAAAGGTCACTATTTGGGCTTTACAACGGGAGAACCTTGAGCTTTCCCGGTGATATCGTCCGACGCTGTTCTGTTTAGAATATCATCATTTTCTTTTTCGGTGATTTATTTCCCCGGCCTTCCCAGCAGCTTTTCCTGATGGTTGCGTATCATCGCGGCGGTTTCGGACGCGCGCTAAGTGATGTGGCACAAATGCAATGTCTAACCTTCTCTTACCTCTTTTCTTCTGTATCTTTAATTCCCATTCCCCCTTCCCTGCGCAGAACTGTGGACGTGCCCTCCTTTGAGAGAGGCAGTAACGGAACTACGCTTACTTCTTCCTTTTTCTTCTTTTCAAAGCCACTTCAGTGTAGTCGGGGAGCAATGTAGAAATCCTCGCTTGCAGCGTGAATTCTCCGATGACGTGTGAGTGCTGGCTACGGAGAGATCTGAATCACGTCACATGTCCCGTGCCTGGTTCGTCCGCGGTCACGTCCGTCGTGTGAATACAGCTTCATGCGCTCGTGATGCCGGCGTCTCTCGTCGTCAGCGCAGGTCACGGTATAAAGCAAGTGGCAGGTAACGCACATTCGCCTAGGGAAAGCTCGCGAGAACGCATGCTCCCCCGCGAGAGACAATGCCACCTGCGCTTCTCCGATTGGCAGAGAAGGTGGTGCATTGGCCATGGACAAGCTCTGTTTCTGCGACGCACGCTGTCTGCAGTGGGCGCTGAACGCCACCTGTGACGCTGTCTGTAGCAATGAGAGGGCAATCTCGCTCTCTGGATTTTGTGCCAATCGGTTGTGCCCCCGCGATCTCCGACGACAGCGTAGCTCTGGCCGACTGGGCTCGCCCTACGGCATCTCCTGACGCCGGCAAGAGAGGGAGAGAGAATTAACTTTATTAAAGGTCCTGAAGGGGACTGGGCACCCCTTACAAAGGCCAGCCCGGTGGCTACACCCATGTGGGGACTGGGAGTCGAAGCTCGCCAGCCACCTTTTGGGCCTTCTGGACGGCCTGGTGTTGAAGGGCCCTGTCGGGGCTCCTGAGGTGGTTGAGCTTTCGCCGAGTGGTGCCCCTTCCTCGGACTCCTGTGACCGTGTCCATCTTTCCTATCTCCTCTTCCGTCGTTTTCTGTCGCTCGCTGTCCCTGCGCCTTGCTCTCTCCTTCCTCTCCCTCTCTTTTTATCGTTTAATCCTATTCTTTTAATCCCTCTTTACCCCCATCCCTCATGAGCTACTGTGGAGGTGCCGCACTCTGATCCAGACAGTTACGGGGCTCACTTTTCTCTTATTTTCTCTTTAAGAGTCACATAAGAGGACAATGTCCTCTCATTGACTTGTCTCTATGGAGAATACCAGTGGTCGTACCTGCCCAGAAAAGAAGTACATAATTGGGAGTTTTAGAATGGCAACCTGAATTGCTTTGGAGCCCTAAAAGAAATAGCTTCGAGGCTACTGCGCATGCGCGAGACACAAATAGGGTTTATATTCAGCGTTGGGGACGTCTATTCTCGAATTTAGCGGGAGCACCAAAGCCGGCCCACAAATCTTCGCGTTATACAAACGTGAGTGCGCCCACTGAAACGAAAACTCTTGGCCAATTGAGACTATAGAATGGTTGAGAATATGGGGAATGTCAAAAGCACCGCAGACGCTATTCGAAAACATTAAGCTCTTGCTTGACCCAAAGAAAGCCAATAGTAAGGGCTTTGGGACCCCAAAGTTTTCGGGGCTCTATTCAAAAACTGCATAATTGAGCAAACTTAAAAATTGGGGGACCCTTAAGCTTCGCCTTTAAAAGTTGAACGCGATAGCAAAATCCGGCCCCTAGTGCACCATTCGACCGGTAAGTGCATACTTATTCACATGTTTTGTTACATACACACACACGCACACAAACACGCACACAGTAGATTGGACAAGCGCGTGCTATTATCGCCGAATAGGCTTGTTTTTGTGGTGACACTTTCTAACAAAATGCGTTAAAGGGTCCCTGAAACTCTTTTTCAAGTAACCATGGAACGAATTCACTAGAAGAGATTATTGCCTCACCAATTCAACGCCGCAAAAAATTTAAGAATCTGTCCAGTGCGAGTGGAGTTACAAAGGTGTGTCGCATGCTGGAATTGCGCTAGGAGCTAAAGTAGGGAGGGTAGGCAGGGCAAGCGGGGTGCTGTAGGCAGAAACTACTACGCCACGTGACCTTGAGCACTTTTTTTTTCTTCGAATGCGTGGCTTTTTCAGTGTGATCGCTAGCGCACGTGGGGACAAGTAGCGGCCTCCCGCGGCTATCTCGGTAACTTGATTTTTCGGTCACAGACGCACAGACAATTTTTCGCTCACAACCAACCTGGCCGACACCGGCGGCGGGTTTTCTGCGACACGAGCTGTTTAACGCCACCGAGTTAAGATAAAGACATGAGAAGGAAGTAGGAGGGAGCACAAACGTCGGGTGCTAACTGTTAATTTTTTCCGAAGAGCAAGATTACCTGCAACTATCTGCGCATTCGTGCATCACTATCGGCGAAAAGTGCTCACACCCGTACATCAAACCACTGCATCTCATTTTGGAAAACTTAGAGACGTAGCTCTGGTACTGCTCGTGCTTCTGTTCTTAATGTGAAACGCCTCTGATATTTAGCTCTAGCGCTAATGGGCCGTAACGCTGCCTATTATCTTAATCTCATGAAGCCGGGACTGAAAACTGTAGGCTACACAATGTGCAGGTAAGTGTGCATTTTCTTTATTTTTCAAGGATAATTCGTGCTCCTGTGCTGTGTGTTTGAGACAGCGCCCCGCCTGGCCCTTGTACGGCTTTCCACGCGACCGCGGTATTTCGTCAACAACAGCCGTGGCGTATATCACGATAGCTATGGCGTGCTTCTCTTCCAAGTTAGCGCTATTATGTTTCCATAATTGATGCTAACCAACTCGCCCAACAAGTTTTACTCGTTCTTCCTCCAGTTTTAAGTTATTGGAGCTGTTTTTTTTTGTCTTTTATTTTTGGAGCGAAGCTTCCAAGGCTTGCGCGATGTCTGTGGACGCCGTCGCTGTCGTAGCTTCCCATCGGACCGAAACAAAGGTGTTACATATGCCGTACGCAGAGCGCTCATACCACACTATATGGTTGAAAGATAGACCGTACTGTGTCCATGCATCTATTCGTCCATGCGGCTGCCCGTCCATCTGTCCATCCATCCATTCGTCCATGCCTCCGTCCGTCCTTTCGTCTGTGCATCTGCACGTCCGTAGGTCCATTCATGTATCTGGCCCCTCATCCGTCCCAGTATGTGTCCGTCCATTCGTCCTTCTGTCAATCCCTTTATTGTACGTCTATCTGCGCGCCCTTTATACTAGTCGGCGACTTCAATGCACCCTTTATATACCTTAGGGCTTTGCTTCGCTCCATCACCAACATTCACTTTGTGAATCGACTGCCAATTGTTTTTGTGTTCCGAGTATAGGTGACCTTTCCAAATCGGAGACATCGGAAACTTTCAGCACCTTGCCTGAAGGTGTCGCGCTGCCTCCGAGATCGGCGTACCTTTTGACTAAGAGATGGTGTCATGTACTTACGTAATCATAAAAAACGTCACTGATTCTGGCAATATCAGACGTATATATATATATATATATATATATATATATATATATATATATATATATATATATATATATATATATATATATATATATATATATCCTGCCCACGGCAAGTTATCTTTTCACCCACTTTTCTCCATAGTTACATTACGATTCGGTCTAATATCTTCCCCTATACATTCCTTTGCATTATTGTCTGTTAGATCTCAATAATATTGTGTAAAAACACGGAAAATCGAGCCCTTAAGTATACACTTTTTTACACACACACACACACACACACACACACACACACATACACACACACATATATATATATATATATATATATATATATATATATATATATATATCTATATATATATATATATATATATATATCTATATATATATATATATATATATATATATATATATATATATGTGAGGTATGAAGCGATGGTTGGTAGAAGCAGAGGAGGAAGAAGTCAGAACGGAATAAACATGGGGTATGAGCCAGGCCACGTCTCCCATTCATCATAGCGTCACACGAGTCGACAGGATGAAGACCTCGCAACCACTTCATCGCCCGGCCATCATCATCGAAGACCTCAGCGAGACGCAGTGACCGAACGCGGACCACAGAAGAACGCGGACCACCAAGACCACCAAGCATCATGACAGCAGCATCAGATGACCTTCCTATTCCCAAGTACACCGGAGCAGTGGACGATGGACCCGTGCAGGACTGGTTCTACCTGTACGAGCTCCACGCTACCGCTGCATCTTGGTCGGAACGGGAGATGGTTACGAACTTCAGCGACTACGTCACCGGTGAGGCATTTAAATTTTACCTAATTCACATATTCGAGAACGACGAGTCATGGCAAAAAATCACAGAGGAGATGATTACCCGTTTTAATGACTATGACCAAGACTTACTCATTGCCAACCATCTAGAGACAACTGCACACTATCGTCAATTTCCTAAGCAGTCCTCAAGCATTCGAAAGTCCAGCGCGAATCGACAAGTGCCTCAAGACGAAGTGGCACATGCGTTTACCTACAGAAGGCCAAGCGTATATTGGGAAAAACCCAACCGTCAAGCGCAGCTCCCTTGTGCATGAAAGTCGGCATTTCCAAAGTCGTGGCAGCAACATACGATACGAGACGTCGCTCACCCTACTGATGCCTTTCATGCTTCGTCTCGCATACATGGTCCACCACCTGGTTTTCTACGACGCAGCTCTTCAAAGGCTCCTAATGGTCACTATTCGTGTCACAAGGAAACCTTGTTCATGGTAGACCAGCTGACACATGGGGAAAATACCAAACAACGCCAAGATGACTCAAAGAGTAAAAATCAGTCTTCACGCATTGGATCAGCTTACTCCCCATCTCGCAGACTTGGCCCGCCTCCTGGTTTTCCATCGCTTGGCTCTTTCGTGACTCACAATGTCCATCTCACATCTAGCACGCTCACAATGGTCGGGATAGAGCTGCGGAGCTCGGACGATGCTACGCCAAGCCCTGGACTTACCCAGATTCATGCGCCAGAACAGCTCGCATCGTTAGTTTCACAGAAAGAGGGCCATTCACAAGTCAAACCTTACCGAAGTACCCCTGTTGCGGTGTTGCCGTCCATTGCGCAGCCACCAGAAACTCCAAACACAGAAGGCTCAGACGCATCGAACGTCGCATGCTACCAGGCGCAAGAACCACTCATAGTGAGCCGCGAAGAAAAGCCCCTGATGAACTATCTGTCAACTCTGAATGTTTTTTGTTGCAAGAGTTCATTTCCACGGCACCGCAGACTTGCCAAAATTTGCATTTTCAACCTGGTGATGCGACGTCACATGTGGTACCCTCATGCAGTGGTCACCAATCCAAGAATCGAACCAATTCAGAAGCAAATCATACATCAAATCTCGTACACAGTTGTTTTTCAGAAGCGTCCGTAATCAACCACGTCACAGAAGCCTCTGAAGAGCAGGCTAGCAATGATGGCGCACCACCAACCATGCCCGATAAGCAAGAAACCTGTTCACCATGCATCAGCTGTCTACAGGACGCGTCAAACCTCAAAGTAAATGAACGTCCCATTCCGGAAGGCTTGCCACTACAGTCAATTCTGAGCAACATCAGCAAAGCAAGCATAGCCAAGCGCGCAACCTCATACAACGCAACAACAAAATAGACTGCAACGAAGGCATCGACGAACGCGAATTTTAACGGAAGCACACTCACCAATTGAAGAACAGCGGAAAATAAGATCTCTAACCCAAAAAGTATTCCAAGACGTCAAATTTTCTCGCATAGAGGAAAGTCGCCAGAGACGCTCCCTGCGCCTGCAGTTACAGAGAACGCAACACCACGGAAAACGCCAAGAAAGATGCAAAAGCACTTCTTGCATACCGCCAGCCCGCAGGCATCACGCCGTCACAATCCGTCAAGAAGCACGCATTTTAGAAGCAAAGCGTCTGTCGCAGCCACGACTCAGAATCCAACGCATGAGACATCCGACCTTCCAACGCTACAAGGACTCCCAACCTTGTTCATTCCTCAACACTAACCAGGTTGTGCCATCATCATTTTTAACGCTGAAGGCATGGTTATGCTCTCCAGAACGCAACGGCCAACCTCCCCCACCTGAGGTCTCCTAGATATCACCGGACTGCCTTTCCTGTGAACATTTTGTGCAAGTGCATAGAACCGCCGTGTGGCATGGAACTACTGCATTTTCTGGCATTATTTTTTATTATAAGACTCCATTTGTTCAAGCTTTCTAGATTGTAGCTCGCGCATTCTTTCGGGGGGAGGGGGAATCATGTGAGGTATGAAGCGATGGTTGGTAGAAGCAGAGGAGGAAGAAGTCAGAACGGAATAAACATGGGGTATGAGCCAGGCCACGTCTCCCATTCATCAGCGTCATATGTATATATATATATATATATATATATATATATATATATATATATATATATATATATATATATATATATATATATATATATATATATATTGAGAACTGTGCTGGTCATAATTGTGTTTTTTAACACCAGATGACCCCACTTGTCCATATTGTGTTATTGGTGTTTGTGCATTAATTTTATTGCGATGATCCATTGAACTAGGAAGGTGGTGAAGCCATCTTCAAGCTTTCTTTTTGACACTGTGAAATAGAGAAACCTAATAGAATTAATATATTAGCACTATTTTATGGTGGCAGTGAGAAATTCATGGTACCACGAACTTCATAATTCGTGGAACCACGAATGGTACTGATTCTTTTTCATGGTAATTACGTAAGTCATGGTACCCTTTCCAAAAAAGGTGTTTAAATAGCGAAACAAAGTATTCCGCTTAATTTGATGCAATTTTCTCGATTTCCTTTACGTTCTGAAAGGATTAATAAAAAAATTCAGCAGATCACACGTGCATTGGTAGGCGGCATTACGCAAATCATGAGGAGGGAAGGTGAATGTGTTAATTTTTTCATCGAGGGACGTGTCAGGAAATGGCGCTATAGATGTATAAAGGAGACACGCACAAACATATGTTTAAAAGTTGCAGATCTGTATTTAACAAGTTGTTTCCAGTTGCGCAACGATTCCAACAGAAACGTGAGTATTAGCAACACCAGTAGCATTAAGTTGGTATAAAGTGCTGGTGCTCGCGAGAATAGCAGCCTCTAGTAACATGCACTGAAGTTCGTTTATGTAGCAACGTCTGACTACAACTGACGTTGATCCGACGGTACGGCTGTATAATAGGAGCACATATGTAATGTTTATAATTTTTTTAATTGGATAGCCAGCACTGCAACCAATCTTGACGTTTCACGAACATTTGGGTCTATTTGAAGTATTTCCGAGACCCGACGTGGCTCTGTGGTTGAATGCTTGATTGCCACGCACAATGCTTGGGATCGATTGCTGTTAGGACCCTAACATCTATTCATTGCTATCGTCGGGTGAACGGTTCCAGGTCCGGTTTTCTTAACGCTCACGCATTAAAACTTTCCATGCGTCTTCTTGTCATTCCGTGGTAGATACCAAGCGCCTGTGCCACTGTCTGGCATGAAGTGTTTGATGACGGGCGCGACGGGATTGTGACATCATTGAAGACGTCATATCTGTGAAATCATCTTGCTCTTCTCGCCAAGTTAAGGGGGTGATCACGAGGACACCCAGACGTAAGTAGCTAGCTGGCTAGCTAGCTAGCTAGCTAGCTAGCTAGCTAGCTAGATAGATAGATAGATAGATAGATAGATAGATAGATAGATAGATAGATAGATAGATAGATAGATAGATAGATAGATAGATAGATGCCAAAAGTGCTTGCAGTACGCAAAGAAATGCTTCGCATTAAAGAAAATGGACCATTTCCTGAAGGAGACCCTGATGAGATCCGAAGTAGCAGCGGTGCCCAGCCATTGACCCGGTTGAAGCGGGCGTCGCTGCGCGCTGGAAGAACGGTTCGAAGCGAAACTTGGTGTACCGTTTACTCGAGTAAACAATTGTTCCAAACGCAAAGACACGAGAGACGGGTTGAGTTTCGTGTAAATTTCATCACAGGTAAACGAGCCGAAAAAGTGTTTCCACTCGACGAGTGGTAGAGCGTTGTGGGCGGTGGAGAGGGTGAAGTGAGTAAGTAGTGCGTTGCGAGCAAACGGAGGAGCCAGCAGCTGCGGTCGCTGCGGCGAGTGTGCTGCGGATGATGGAGAGAGGGACGGTCAGCAGGCACCCGCGAGGGAAGCGTGCGAGGGGCACATGACATCAATGAGCAGCTGTGGCGTGACCTAGGCGCTGCTCCAACACCTGCGGCGAGGGGTTTGTACGGACGCACGGGACTAGTCAAAGAGCTGCTTCGCATCTAAAATTGAAGAAGACTTGCTAAATTCAATAGTGTTGGTAGGAGTGCCTGTGCCCATTTAGACAGGGCTGCTCGGAATGTAACGTGGTGCGCGCGTCGCCCTTTTTGCATGTTGGGCACGCTGGGCAAAGCCGCGCTACGCAAGCAAAGCGCGAGCACTGTGGAATTCAATGCTACTGGCGTCCTTTGACTCGCCCTTGTGGGTACCTGCGACCAGTTTTGCGAATGTTCATCGTATAATATTTTGCAGTGCAACGTTTTGATATGGACAGTAAAGGGACAAAGCTCCGTGTTCGTTCACTGTCTGTGTCAAAACGTTGCGCTGTAAAATATTCATGGTGAACAACCATTAACTTGACCAAATCGCGATTCTGCTCAAGGCACGGATGGACAGATGTACGTGAGCATGAGACATTACACAGATTTAGACGGGTGCCCTCAGCAGCTTTCCGGACGCAGCCTGTTCAGAAATTACGAACGCACGCAGAGACGCATGCACGAATGGAATGGACTGATCCACGCGCGGACGCATGGGCTGATGGATCGGCCGGAGGATGGATGGACGCATGCATGGACGGGTGGACTGTCTGAGTGACAGATGAACCATTAGCTGCACGGATGGACGGATGGACAGATGCACGGGCCGTCGTACGGACAGATGGACGGAATTAGTTTGGTCTATTTTTACACCATATGCGCGCTATAGATGCCCTATACAATACCTGTGTTTCGGTCTGACGGGGACCTACGACGAGGACGGTGACAATTAGCATCGTGAGAGCCTATAAGGAGCTTCGCCGCTGAAAGTAGCCCATCGGTGTCACACAAAGTCACGGTAAACATTGTAAACACCCGACAGCGTCATCATAAGGCTTGAGATAGCGCCAAAGCGAGTTGCGTAAGACGACGACGTCGTGACACGACATACCCACTCGGTCAAACGCTGACGGATCTCGGAGACAGTGCTGCTAAACCACGCGAATGCAGAAAGCTGCGATTACTTCGATCTTGGAGGCAGTACGAAACCACGTTAGCGCGCAAAGCTTTAGCAAGGTGGGGCGGGAGGAGAGGGGAGATATCGATACAACTGCCCGAAAAAAAAGAGGAATATATAAGTAAAATACGCAGGTGGTGCATACCACGAAAGCTGATAGCTATGCGGCGTGCGGGAGCACCTATAGATAATGACACGCCCGGGCAGCGTCACAGAAGCCCCAAAGCTCCAAACCAAAGCCGCACACCATCCAATAAGAACGAACCGAGAAAGATCGACACACACACACACACACACACACACACACACACACACACACACATATATATATATATATAGATATATATATATATATATATATATATATATATATATATATATATATGGGAAAACGAAGTAGCTACAACAACAACAACCATAAAAAAAGAGAGTAGAAGCAGAAAGCGATGACGACGAGATATTGAGATAAGACCCCGTAATTGGGATATTTCGAATTCAAGTCGGTGGTGCGTATACGCATATGGTAACCCTTCTTAAGGATAATTCGTCACGGACTACTTGGACGGCAGCACCTCTCGTGGGGAGCAAATTGGACTGCACGTTTGTGTACAGATAAGAACACAAGGCTGGCAGTGAGGGGTTGGGGGGTGTTGCATGAGGGGGGGGGAGGCTAGAAGAGGATAATGTAGACCGATAAGTATCGCCGATAAGTAGGCGCCAGGCTGTTCACTGAATACCGTCGTGCGAATCGGCAATGCAGGCGAGCCCGCGCTCGCTCCTGTATGTATGTAATAGCCATACGGATGGGCTTGGCACGACTGCGGTTTGAATAAGAGACCGGTATGGAGCCACCGGTAAACACACAAGCCATCATCAGCTTACCGTTTGGGGGCTGTGTTCGTGAGAGAGCTATAGGACACTGCTATGCTATAGACGTTAATACGGGGTGCTGAAAGGCCTCTTAGGTGCTCGACGAAGAAGGTGGAGGAAAGAATCTACTGAATTAAGGTGCGTCGTGGCATGTGTTGAGAGTTCCCATAGCGTAGTTGGCACGTTGCTTTAGTTGTGCTGAATTTCTCGTCTGCTCTTTTTTTTCTTTATTGTTGCCGTTTGCCGACCCACCTGTGGCAGGACCAGTACTGGTCTCCGCTATGGCGAGAAAGAAAATGTGAGACAGGGCCTGGACGGATAGTGTCGTCAGATATCGCAGTCGAAGCAGCAGAAAAAAGCAACGCACTACAAACTAAAAAAGAGGAAGAAAAATTATATAGAGACACCATTATGACACAGTTTGTAAGAAGTGCAAGTTATACCCTGAAAGGCAGCGCAAAATGGCGCCTGTTCATGACCAAACGAAGCGAAAGTTCGAGGAAACAAGGAAGCTTGAGTAGAAAAATCCTTGATTAAAGAATGCTAGACAAGTGCACAGTTGATGCCTCTATCAAGACAAGTTCACTTGCTGAGACGTTCGTGATGATATTCCGTGCTCAAGTATTGTTTTCGTCAACTGGGCTCTCGATACCTATTTTACCCATGATGGTTTCCCATTTGTTCGTTTTGACGATAAAGTATGAGTGCCTAGAGCGATTCTAGATTGTGGGGGGGTGGGGGTTGTTGGCTGATAAGGCTAAAGGGCTAAAGGAAAATCGAAAGATGTAATTAAGGATGGTAACATTGGATGGTGCATACAGTTGTCAAGAATCGCTTATTTTACCAGCTGAGATTTGTGTATTTTAACCAAATTTGCACAGGCCATCACACCTCATTACTATCTGAGTGCCCTTTTGCATTGAAATGAGTGAAGTTTCCGAGTGTCACTATATCAATGAAGGACAATTACGGGAAGTTGAATGTGATAACTGTTGGCGTTTTACGTCTCAAAACCACAATATCTTCATCAGTGACACCGTAGTGAAGGTCTGAGGAGATTTTGGCCACCAGAGGTTTCATAACATGCGTGCGCCTAAATTTAAGTGCAAAGGCCTCTAAAGTTCCATCTTTTTCGGAATGCGGCTGCCATGACTGGGATTCGATCCCGCGTCCTTCAAGTGAGAAGGTGAGCACCATATCCACTACACGACTGTGGCAAGTAAAATAAGCTTGAGCAGACTCTGGCACCACGCGAATGAAACCGTGTGCGAAAGTCTGAAGATTATTAGTCATAACCAGTTTATCGCCTAATCAAGCTATAAGGGGCACAGCTTAAGTGGCAAACATTATTCTAACTATTTATATAGTTGCAGGTGTCGTCCTCTGAAGGTATGATATATTGTGCTGACCTTTATAATGATCCTAATCGGTGCTATGCAGTGTAATTAATGACTTGACGCAGCTGAGGCGGTGCTTTGAAAGATCCGGAATCCGCATAACGTGTTTTGCCTTCCACGTTGCACACTAATGCACGCGTTTTTTCCGTCGGTTAAACAAGCAAACGCGGGTTCGCTGTAAATTGACATCACGTCCATGGGCTTTAGGAAATCAAAGTTGTGTTGCGCAGTGGTTTAAAAATGGTACGCCACTATATGCTCAGCGGGGAAGTCACAGCGCGAAATTACGAGGACGAAGATTTTGTACTGGACGTGCGCTGCTCTGGACGTGCGCTCATCTTCGTCTTTTTGAGCGGCGTCTACCCTGCGATGGCGCTCGTTCAGTACATCCAGTATACCGACCCAGTATGCTGTGTCTCCTTCGTCCACGTCTTCGTTTTTTTTCTTTTGTTCTTGCGTGGTGCTTCCTTCGCCAAGTATGGACCAACTAGCTTAAATGAAAGTCTTAACTAGGACCTGTACAACTCTTCTATTTATCTAAACAAATCGAAATTTCAGGAAAATGAAAAGGGAGAATTTCGCACCAGAATTGTAAAGCTTAGAAGCATGATGTTCGCTGATGTTCAGTTTTTCCTTGGCGTAGATATAGTAGAGTCAAACCACAGTCTGTCACAGACCGTGCAAGAATGTCCGAACTGCCCCGCCGCGGTGGTCTAGTGGCTAAGGTACTCGGCTGCTGACCCGCAGGGCGCGGGTTCGAATCCCGGCTGCGGCGGCTGCATTTCCGATGGAGGCGGAAATGTTGTAGGCCCATGTGCTCAGATTTGGGTGCACGTTAAAGAACCCCTAGTGGTCTAAATTTCCGGAGCCCTCCACTACGGCGTCTCTCATAATCATATAGTGGTTTTGGGACGTTAAACCCCACATATCAATCAATCAAGAATGTCCGAACTTCAACGACAGAACCGACGCGCAAGGCTGGCTGTGGCACACCCAGTAGAAATGCGCGCCTTTTCGTCACTCGTACCAGGCTAGCGCAACGGCTTCGATAACCATCTCTCTTGGTGGGCGCGGCTGATAAGCAAGGGTCCGCGATAAGCAACGACGGGAAGATCTTTGAACACCTGATGCTTTACCTCGAGCTTTTGAGGCCGTCGCTCTTAGAAGGTCAATAAACTTTGAATACGTAGTGTCTGTCGCTGGAGGACACGTTTCAAGAAGTGGTCATCCCTTCTGCCACGAAGAATGGAACATCACTTGTCGAAGCGTTGGTTCCATCTACACACTCTGTTCAACAGTCTTTCACGCTTTCATTTATTGGGAAATACTCAACCCTTAAACGTAGTTTTCATCACGGTGCTTAGGAGTCCGACAGTCGGGATACAAAATTCGGTGACGTTAATGTCAGTTATTTGTCCTCTATCAAGCTGCCTGTATACTGGCCTTTTGTTCTTTTTCATAACTTAGCTGCTGTTTGCTAGGTTCTGGCGAATCGCGTCAATGGACAAAAGGCGTGTAGACCAACAGTTTTCGGCCAACCGATTGACTCGTTTAATCCAGAGTTTTGCGTAGAAAAATGTGCACGGCGTAAAAGTATAACAGAAAGGTGTATCCTTTAAACGACATGGCAGACTGACGAGAACAATTTCACCTCCAAGACCTCAAGACAAGACCCTTCGCATTTGAAATGACTGTCATGCCATTCTTTTTGTACTTTCGAAGCAACGAGGTCTCCTATCTACAACAAAATTTCATGTTGAGACCAAGGTGCTCGGTAGATTTCACTCCTTATGATTGTCTCTTCCGCGATAAGATCACTAGACGACCGGGTCCCATTTGCGAGCTTCTTTAACTATCTATATCTTTTAATCGCATCTAATTCCTTCCCGTGTGAAGCACTGCCGAGGTGTCCTACTTTGCTACAGACGCTTGCGAGGTGCACCTTTCTCTTTATTTCTTCTTTTAATGTCACTCCCACCTACAAAGATTACCGTTGATGAGATTATTTGCGTCATGCGCTAGAAAACACTGGGATCTCTGAATGGGTTTTCATAATTCGTTCAATACAGCGGATAAAGCTAATATGTAAATTAACTAAACCAATACGCATTATACTCGTCCCTCCATATTGAACAGCTTCGCTCGCTTCCATTTCCACGGTGTTGAATGAGCTCTACGTATTTCTCGTATACTTCGACAGTACGACAATACTGATCAATAAATGCAAGCATCACCCACAGTCATCACTGTTCATCTCACCGAAAGTTTGCATAAACGTGCACTTAGAAAAAGTGTTTAACAATTTAGAGTACTTGGTACAGTACTATGGGAGAGCGTAAAGCCATCCCAAGTGAACAATGCGCATACGTTGGGGTCGTCGGATCTTAGAATAGCGCTGTGTTGTTATTTTGACGTCTTGGCTGCTTGACCTTATCATACAGACACATGTTCCTGTCACTGGGTTGAGAGTGGAAAGTTAGTAGTCCTGGTAAATTTTATGAGAGATACTTGACATCGGTTTTCACCTAAACGTAATGTTTCACGTAGACACTATGAACCTTTAAATCTCAATACATAAATAAAGAAAGTACTTATGGTTCCAGCGGAAAACCAGCAATACCACGACTGTTTTTCACAGATTATGGCTGACAAGCCTTATTTCGGTGGGTGAAGCTGCAACTTATTGGCATGTTGTAGCCGACTGTAGTTTACTTACCGTATCTGCCTTGCACGATGCATTCAAGCGTGGACTCGGTCCTCTGTCTGTCTGTCTGTCTGTCTGTCTGTCTGTCTGTCTGTCTGTCTGTCTGTCCGTCCCTCCATCTAGTGACCACTACAAGTACCGCCTTCTCGCGTCTTTTAATCATATATTCACCATATATCAGTACCGCCATCCAGCGGACATTCAAAGGACTAAGCGAGAGAAGGCTGCCTATGGTACTACAGCTACTAATACTACTACTACTTAAATCGGGACGCATGACCCACGGCTTAAGAAGCTTCGCCCCTAAAATGCCAAGCTCGCAAAAGCCTACAGGTGATTCTTACTATAAGATGAGTCGACTGAGATCACAAATGATAAGTACCGACCTCAACTCGCAGTGTCGGCAGCGCCGACTACTTACCAGAAGCACGCATGCGGGTACAATCGAAGCTACGTAGCCTCCGCACTACAACCGCTTTTCCGCCCTCGCCTAGTGGCGCTGTCTGCACATAGGAGGCGCTGCCCGCACATGGACTAAGCGATCGCGCGGAGACGCGTGATATATGGCGCCAATTGGCGTTGCAGCCTTGGTCATTTACCGGTGCAACAGTGCGGTACGCCGCTGTTTGCAGGATATGCAGTCCAGACCAGACCTCACTCCCCTCAATTACGACATTCCCTCTTTTTCTTCGGGGACACACTGTGCACTCCTTCTCTCTCGCGCGAACGCACCACTTCGCGAGCGCAGTCAACTCCCGTGGTGCGGCGCTGCTGTAGAAACACGCGCGCGCTTAGCGGTGGCGAGAACGTAATTAACCTTTATCATTCTCGGTGCAGATCGGGCGCACTGATAAGAAGCCGAAAGTGCAGCGGCGGCGGCGCCTCCTTTCGTTTCAGTCAGGTGCCAGCGCGCGTTTTCATCTTTCATTGGATATTTTTGTTTTGCTTTATCTTCGTTTTTGTCTGCTTCTTCTTGTTCTCTGTACGTATGTCCAAGTTACTCAAGACGATATGGAGGATTAGCAGCAGAGCTTACGGAAGAGCGCGGCAGTAGCAGAATAGAAAGGGTGTGAGAGAGAGAAGAGAAGGAAGGAAAGGGGGAAGTAATTGAGGGGCGTTCGATCGGGAACACCGATAAACAGTCCCCGAGCGATGATCGATCTCTGTTGTCCTCGCCGCCGAGCTTTTGAGTGTACCTGCCTACTTCTTTCTTTCTTTCTTTCTTTCTTTCTTTCTTTCTTTCTTTCTTTCTTTCTTTCTTTCTTTCTTTCTTTCTTTCTTTCTTTCTTTCTTTATTTCTTTCTTTCTTTTTCTCTGAAGGCTTAGTTCACGTAACAAAGCAGGTTTCCAACGCTAACTGCGATGTCAATCTAGCTGCCGCCTATTGAGTGCACGCCGATTGGTCCACAGTCACGTTATCGCGTTCGGTGATCACGGCTCACCGTCAACGTCTCCCTCGCAAAGCGAGCTACAAGCACCGCCCCGTGCTCTTAATCCCCAAAGTTTGCCGTGCGGGCCGCCAGAATCGGCGCATGCGCAATCGCGGACGAGCTGATCACGGCTGCACTTGTGATTCGCGCAAGAAATCGAGCGGCACTTGTCTGCCGTCTCCCGATTGTGGTTCGCGTACTGCAGAAGTGGAGTGCAACGCGGAATCGCATGATTCGGACTCGGGAAGGCTATAGAAAGCGTAACAGCGAATGCGTCGGAGGAGAGACGCATTAGGCCGGTAGCTTCAAAGCACCTAGCCACGTGTGGCGCTACATCTTACGAGTGTACACGCATGCATTTACATTCTTTGTGGTCACCTATCTCTAACCTTGCGCTCTCATTCCATCAGCACCCTGTAAGAAGAGTTTGTTAGCATGCTACATTTTTTTTGTAACACTTTATGGCAGAAGCCTGTGGCATGCTTGGTAGTGCGTTTAGTTATACAGTCGGGAACCAGACTTCCTGTAAGACAAAACAGTGTGAAAGACGCCCATTGCATCACCCTGAGATGTGCAGACTGTAAACGAGTCGTGACTATCGGATTCGAGGACATGAGATCTTCGGGACACGGACGTCTGGGCTTCCACATTCACCGAGGAGCCGGACCAAGGTTCTCGGAGGGGGTGTGTGAAAAGTGGGAGCCCACGTGGGCGCACCCACGTTGACGGCTGCCATGTAGGCCCGATTGAAGCAAACACTGTCTAAACTGTATTGACGTTCAGCAGATGCGCAACAACGTCTGCCCGAAATCAAGATTCATGTTCGTGTTACGAAAGATGTGATAGAGGGATCAACCATCATTATTTAGTGGCGCGAGCAGTGAGTGACACTGTTGCTTCTCTTCCAAACACTTCGGGACGAGCGCTTGCTTCCAGTTTTTCAAACATTCTCAACAAGACTCTTCTAAACAGAGAAAAATGGCGTGATATCTTTGGTTCTGGTTCAATTTAATGAGTTTCATGGAGTACATATGCTTAACATACAGGTCAACTATTTGTCAGGCTATAACTATTCAAAGTTATATAAATGGGTTCATTGAAAGAGGGGACAGTTTTCTGCTGACAAGATGGGATCGTGGCGGCACCTGGTGGAGAAGGTAGAAACCACGCACTTCTTCTGATGTGGCCTCTGAGATTCGCTACGGCAGCGTGGAGAAATTTATAGTTACACCTAGAAATACGCTTAGGAGAACACCAGAGTACACGAAAACCGATCTGGGAGTGGCAGTACTATGTACCTAAGTCAAAAAGTAGTGTTGCATTCGATAATTTTCTCACGCATCGTTTTCCGCATTCGAAGTCTCCTCATTACGCACGCGATGATTCTCAGACTACACTTTCGCGTTAGGTTTGTCGCGTATAAACGAGAAAGTGATATATCGACGTTCCGTAATTGCAGGAAGCACAGATTTACGCCGAGACGCAATCGTGAGGCGCAGTTGGTATACGCGTCCTCCGCAAGGTGGGACACCATACGACCCGAACTGATTATTTCACCGTCCCTCCATTAATCACGCGACTGAAAAAGCCGCGCTGTGCGCGCAATACGAGAATCCTGCCGCTGCGGGCAATGCACAACACCGAGAGGCTTGCCCAAAGCGCCTGTTAAAAAACCAACAAAAGAAAGGATTGGTGCAGTGTGGGTTATGCGTACTGTGCGGTGGATCTCTGCTGGTGGCGCACCTGTGGTATGGGATAACTCGATCTACGTCTCTCTCTCTCTCTCTCACACGCACACACACACCCGTGGTCGTTGAAAAGCCGGCTGACGTGGCGAGAGCGGGGTAACCGACTTGCCGCTAAGCCCATGGTTCCGCATTACACTCCATCTAGCCAATAAATCTTTCACCGCTTCATCGGCGTTAGACTCATCCTAAATGGCGTGTGATTGCATAGGTGGAACCCGTCGGGCTCTGCGCTCTCCTTACGCTGCGATTACGTTGGAAACCTCGCAGCCGCTTTCTTTTCCTAAATTTCATAGACCAACTCCCCCCAACTCCCCGTTCGCGCCACCACGATTTTTTTTTCTCGGTTTCTTATCATTCCTTATATCCGTGCGTGCCACGCCTGTGCCGCGATTAGTGCCGCTGCTGTAAAGATTGCCAGTAATGCAGGCTTGCACACGCGGTTGCCTCTTGCACGCGTGCAGTGCGAACTTCGTCGAGTGCGGCGCCACTGGCGCGAGGCGATTTAGCGATCGCGTCGGGCCTGTCGCCAAAGGGTGTTGGATGGCTGCTTCCGGGGCTGCTGTTGGGTTCGCTGCTCGGCCGCAGTTGCGTCGGTTCCGTGTTTGAGAGCCACTAATGACGGTTCTTGCCATACCCTCACCACTACTCGCCCACCTCTCTCTCCCTCTCGCACTGCTTTCCTTATATATTGACTTATAGGGCGAGTTATGACGTATAGTTCTCAGTGCTGCATTTCCTCCATCTTCCTGCATTTCTTCGCTTGTTATCCCGTACACACTGATAGGTGACGTTGGAATGCCCGACGCATATATTTCAGTATTGCATCTTGCTGTTTGTTTGTCTCTCAGCCACATAGCCTCAGCTGCTTGAGCTGGTGCTGGGCCTGAAGAAGCTTTACTGTTGTTTGTATGCGTAGAAGAACCATTAGGTGTTTATATAATAATAACTTTGAGAAGTGAATCATTTTTAAGCAACCCCGTATATTGAAGGCGTAAGCAGTATATTTTGTAACAAAGAAAATTTTGCTTTCTTCTGTCCAGGCTAGATGGTTCCTGTAATTAGGGACCCTCCCAACTTCACTCACAAGCTTAATTCAATGATTGTTTTTTTTCTATCTCTCTCTTTATGCTCTTTTCACTTTCCCACTGACTATGTTTCACGAATGCCGAAATTACCACATTGACTACGCCTGAGTCTTTACTTGATTGTTTATTATTATTTTTTTTAATTTCTTGTGGAAGGGGCTTCTGGGAGGGCGCAACGCCCATTCTTTGCAATTCCTCAAAGATGCGTTCATAAGGCCGTATATATTTTCTTCTCAGTGCTTTTGTGTAATACAATGGGTTTCAATGTATAACTTCTCGTGCTTGAAAAGTTTGCTTATTTTCCAACTATCATTTATTAACCACAAACGAAACTAGCATCTGATGTCAATTGCTGAATATACTTTAAAGCGACAAGAGAGAGAAACAATGCTTTGGCGTAGAATGATAAACTGCACTCTGACAACTCTGATTCTATTAGTTTCACGATCATAAAAGTTCGTTAGTAGGGCAAAAATCAAAATTGAAGTTACTTTCTAAATTTCGCGCTGAAGTTCACCGGGCGTGACCTCAAAGACTTCAAATTCAATTTTTCCCGTTTTGGTAACATTGACTCAATCAATTTCTTTTTAACTTCGTATGCTGGGTCTATGAAAGCCACAGGTGACAACGTACTTCATTTTTATCAGTAAAAACCTACTTAGGACCCGATAGATGCCCACAAAATCTATGACGTCAAGATGTTTGGTGCGGGAGTGTCAAGGTAGCCTTCAAATTGACATTTTTGTTTTTTTTTTCGCAAGTTTTCTCGCTTACCAAGTTTCGACTCGCAGGAGGAGTGGTGTTTCCACGATTGGGAAGTTGTACTCCGCTAATAGGCGTATAATCAATTTTCTCAATCAGTGTGCCCCTTAAACTCTTTCAGTGTTTCTGCGCAGCGTCCCGTCGAGTAATAGCTACGGTATCTGTATCTACAGTACGTTATTTGATTGCGTAGGCTCCGCGCGAAAGAATACCCATTCGCGACGTAGCTATAACGACCAGAAATTCCCGTAACTTTTTTTTCTCGTATATTACAAGATCAATCCTGCACTTTTGCTCATCATTAAAGGTCCGCAGCAACCCCATTGACTCGGTTTCCTGTCATCATTTTTTATTCCGCGCGCTCACCATCTCATTCATCAATTATCGAAAATTGTGTTTCGACGTCTAGGCGTTACACCAAATCGCTCAAGCGATTGTCAGCTTGCGACACAGAGAGAGGTGCAAGCACACGCTAACCGAAAGAAAAAGCGTAGTCGTACACATCGCGTGATTAACGACCATCACTCAAGTTCCTTCCAGAACCTCGGGATAACCGCTCGGGCCGCACACAAGTCGACAAAATCCACAAAGGTGGTCACGTTCGCACATTTGCTGCGGTGTGTTTTCTCACACACGCGCGCAGCGGATACGTTTGTAACGTGTGTGGATGAGATACAACGGTCCCATCAGGATACATCGGTATACCTGGTCCCTCACCTGTGCGTAGAAAAAAACATCCTTCGGCTTGTTTGGTTTCTGTTTATTAGCTTATTTTTTTTCTGTTTTCTCCGGATTGCAGTGTGATAAACGCAAGAAAGTTGGTCACGCAAGCGCCTAAGCCGCTGGCATTTTGCCGCATCGGGACAGCCTCGGCTGTTTTAAGTGAGGCTTAATGACGACTAATTCTTCTCGCATGCAAACATTTGGGCAGGTTAATTCTTCGACGCCGCGAGCGTTATCGCTATGCGAAAGCAGTAAGAACCCCTTGTGGCGTGTCTAACACGCCATCCGAGTGAGACGAATGAGTACGAGTCTTCGGGAAGTTCGTTGTGACCGCATGAAAGTATGCAAGCGGCGAATGTGTAGACGCTGTTAAAGGAAAGACTTGCTTGCAGGGCACGTCCACATTGCGTTCTCCCACAAGTGGCTCAGATGTGCAATAAAGTATGGCAGATTGACGGCTATCACTCCTTTCGACAGACTATAGCATCTTGTACGAACGAACTTTCAACATGCCCTTGCTGTTAATAAAGATGATAATATTAATAAAATCAAAGGTTTAACGTCCCAAAACCACAATGTAATTATGAGAGACGCCATAGTGGAGGGCTCTGGAAATTTCGACCCCCTGGGGTTCTTTAACGTGCGCCTATATCTATAAGTATGCGGGCTTTGAGCATTTTCACGTGCATCGGAAATGGAGCTGCCGCAGCCGGGATTTGATATCGCGACCTTCGGCTTTTCACTCGTGCGCCATAACCCCTAGACCACCGCGGCGTGGCACTCAATTGCCCTTAGGGCACCAGCATTGCGAAATGTGATCATCTGAAGGTTCTCTTTGAGAATCTAAATTACTGTACAAAAAAAAACTGAGTACGCTTGATTGCGTCATTCATGCTCCTTGAGAGATGCATCGCAGGAGGCACTGAGAGATACGAAAGTTCATTGCCAACTTGATGCCGTCCTTCGGAACATCAACGCTTTAAAGGGGTCGTGAAACGGCCGCTCTACAACGACAATGCGGCACCATCGGCAGCTACATGCACTAACTGTGTCATCAGCCTGAGTGTACCTGCATATACGCTTTGCTTATCGAGGAACGTGGAAGTCTATGGCATATCGAGCACGCGCAGGAGGCGCTCATCGGCGTCTGCCATAAATGATCCGCGTCCCACAAGAACGCTGCTTAACATGACGTCAGAGTTCAAGTTAGCGCCGATTGCGTATGCCAAAGACGCTGATGAGTGTCCCAGTTGCACGCACTCGCAAGTACTGAAGTGTTCCGCGTTCCTCGATAGGCAAAGCATTGCTTATGATGACGTCACCTAGTTAGTGCGTGTGGACGCCAGCGGCTTCGCATTGTCGCTTTATAGCGATCGTTTCATGACCCCTTTAACGATGAGTCACATGATTTCATGCGGTCATTCGTAGTTACGCGCAAGCCTGTACTTTGAACATAGATATAGCAGTTTTATGGGCTGCGTTGGCCGTACGAATACACTGATCTCTTCACGACTCCGAAGTGTGTAAGCTTGGATACAGATTTGTCGACGACGTACAAGTGAAAACACGATGTTCGAGTTCTAACTGTTGCGGTCAGGTCCCCAGGGAATACTGGAGGCACAACAGTAATAATAAAAAAAGAGAATTCAAGGCGATTTCGCATTAGCGGTGCCTATAGCCAAAGACGGAGCTGCGCTGCCTTAGTTTTTTTTTCTTCGGTGTATCTTTGATTCCTCTTGTATTTATTCCTCTTTCTCTTCCCTGGTTTTTTCTTAAATTTCATTTGTCTCTTCATTTCTATTTAATTCTATATTCCATCCAATTTTCCCACCTCTTTCTCGCTTGATTCTTAGTTTTTGTTCCTTTATTTTGCGCGGTTTTGTCTGCGCTACGCCAAGCGACAGCAGCATACGACAGCTGGGGCCCCTAAAGTTCTCCGCACTTAATATCATCATCAAGGCTTGCGGATAACGTGAGGAAGAAGACTTCTCCTTGGCGCGAGCGCAAGATCGAAATTATATCCATATGACTAACCTGTACCTGGTTTCGCCTGCGTTACGACAAGCGATGACAGCGCACGACACCATACGACAGCATACCCTGCCCCTAACTTTCAAACACGCTCCACGCCATGTTGCGCTCCTTGTAACACTTGAATGTAAAAGCCGGCAGCACACCTGGTAGCATGCATTGAGTTATACAGCTGAGAATTGGACTTACTGCAAAACACAAAGAACCGCAGCGTGACGACACGCATTGAAGTTAACTTCACATTCTCAGTCGATCGCATTTTCTGAAGTTATCTTTAACTACCAGTTCGACCTTGCATTGACGTGACTTCCGTGACGGAAGTGACGTGGAGTCCATTCTCGGTCGACACCAGCCTGATACAGTTTGTGTTTTGAAAAAATTGGGAACCCAAGCAGAAAGACTATTCGGTATCTTTTGCTCAGTGCGGGTAAGAGAGCGTGCTGCAGAAATATGAAAACACGCACGCACACATGCTCACATACGAGAGAAAGAGAGCATGCGCATTTGAATACCACTGTTCACAGCACTGGATAACAGTCGTATTTTGAAATTGTAGAGAGACTCAGCAAGTGCCTTTCTTTTCTACGTGGAGCGCAACACCTCCTCGAACCGACATACCCAACGAGAAGAATCTGACGTGCTGGTCGCTCCGCTTGCTTATGTCACCTGGCTCTGCGAGATGTAGCGAGTTGTTCGTAGAGAAAGGCGGAAGCTACGGGCTCGTAGGAAGGAATGCAACGGCCGTGCTGGCCCGCTGCGCTGCGTATACGGCCCTTCTTCTGCCGATAGTGGTTCCCAGTCACGACTAGCCTGCGGCGTCCTCGTACGCGCTGGCGTAGCGTTTCATTCATGGATTTTTAGAACCCACTTATACGCGCGTAGCCAGCATCGACGTCTAGATGGCTCATTTGCTCGCTCAGCTTCTGCGAAGTTCAGCTTATTCGAAACAACGCTATTGGTCTACGAAAACGCCACGGCCGGTTACAACTTGAAAGTGCTCTGAAACACTTTTTCAGCATGTTTGCAATGCACTGCCCCTTGATAATCGACGCTGGCACGCAGCGGACTCGGGTTCAAAACCCACTGTGTCATTAATGCAAAGCTTTTAGATGCGGAGCATCTAATACTCGAGGCTTGTAGTGCGGCGCCGTCCGCAAGCTTCCTCCTCCTTCTTCCACCATCTGTGCATCCCTTCCTCCTCTACACACCGCGCGCGCTTCACTCCTCCACCATCTGTGCACCCTTCCTCCTCTACACACCGCGTGCGCTTCTCCTCTTCACGAACATTCGCTAGCTGTATAATGTAGCGCGCATGTGCCGTCACGCTTCGAGAACATCGGCAGCTGACGCGCGCGCATGCGCCGTCGCGCTTCGAGAACATCGGCAGCTGACGCGCGCGCATGCGCCGTTGCGCTTCTCCCCCTTCTCGAACATTCGACAGCTGACAGTGCATGCGCCGTCGCGCTGTATATATACTCAAGGTCGGTGCTCGCTCGCTCAGTTGCCGCTCGTCGGTTGGTTTGTACGGCGCGTCGACGTCCGAGGTCGCAATGATCGACGTCCCTTCGACCAGCGCCGGCCAGTGTTGGTGGAACCGCAACCAAGTCGTCGTCCGAAGACAAGGCAGCGCGGAGAAGAGCTCGCGACGCCGAACGTAAACGTCGGCGTCGAGCGGAAGATTCTCAACTTACAGAACGTGAAGCCGCTGAGAGACGTCAGCGTCGAGCAGCAGCACCGGATTCGGCCGCTTTGAAACGTAAGCGTCGACAAGAGGACCCGGACTTTCGAAAACGGGAAGCCGAGTGCAAGCGTCGGCGACGAGAGGCCGATCCCGATGCTGCCCGCGAGCGCAAGCGCGCCGAGGTAGCGGCGTGGCGCGCCAAGCAGTATGCCACGCCCAATTAACACCCCGTTAACCAATTATATGCTCCGCATCCTCTTCAGTGTTCCCCCGAGGGAAGCTGCGGGCAATTTTTTTTTCTAATTTCGCGCGATGTGGTTACAGACACCGGCGGCGGCAGACAACAACTGCGCGTTACCCGAAAAGTGATCTTATAACAGCTCTTATAACAGATCTTATAACATTTCTTTTAATCCTGTCAACGATATTCTTAAAAAAGGAAAAGATACCTGGTTGAACCAATAGAGAAGCTATGTTCAAAAATAAACGTGGAAGTAATTTTATCCTTCGGAGGGATTACATTGGGTTATAGCCACAGGGAGGTTTACTCTGCCGTGTGTGAGTACATAATGGCAACAAAAAGATTACCTTGTTAGTCTATTGTTATTATTTACGGCTACAAGACTACCTGAATGCCTGACTTAGCACACTTGATGATCCTGCCACCCGGTTCTTGACCGATCCCCCTTTGTGGGTGAGTGCCAGCAAAGACGAAGGCTCATCATCATCATCACCACCACCACCACCACCATCATCATCATCATCATCATCATCATCATCATCATCATCATCATCATAACAGCTGTAGCTAGAAAAAAGGAGAACAGCACCAGTCGTTGTTTTTGCCACTAAAATGCAGAATGCATACGAAATTCAATTTCATTTCCGCTCAATAAATAAATGTGCATTGAAGATGCGTTTACAAGTAATGTTCAAGAATTTACAATGCCTGAAGTACTTTAGCTTGAGGGAACAACTAGAATATGTCACCAAGGGAGTGAAATTGCGTGTTTCGAAACTAATTACGATTCGAAGCTCAACGTAGTATACTATATGTTGTGCCTATGCTTGTAGGGTGCTTGGGAACACGGCCATGCATGCATGGAGCGTGGGTGCGCTCGTGCGTGTGTGTATAGGTGTGTTTCTGAAAGTTCCTGAAGATTCCCTGCACATTATGTTCACAAGAAAAATTACACCGTTTCCCACTACAGCGAAGCGTGAGTAGCATGCGAAGCAGCCCATTGGTCGACTTAACGTTCCGTTCATAACGGGCGATGAGTAATAGAACGATGAGTAATACACGGATTTGTGTAATCTTCGTACTTCTGGCTCCGTTTGTGTTCGCGTGGCTTGGAGCTGTTTTGTCACGAAACAAAAATCGGCAAATGTTCAACGGGTGTGCCTCACCACCTTTATCTTTACGACTTACCATTTCAAATCGGGTCACGAAGTTCAAAAGGATTTTTTTTTCTTTCGAAACGAAACCGAAACACAGCAATAGGCGAAGCCCCAAGTACGATTCGAGGCCCGCAGGTACGAAGACTAGGCAAATACGTGTACTACTCATCATTCCCATGGTCGCTGAATGATCGCAGCGTCAGAGTACCCCTTCGTTAATGTTAGGAAACTGAATGATCATGGGCACCTTCCCCGATGTTAACGCGTCCTTGCAAGTTGAGCAGACGATGAATTCCCTGTCGTTTCTTTTTTTTTTTGCTGTAACTCGTCCCAAACTTTTGTTGGAGCACGCCACGTGGTAGCACGTAGGTTCATCGCGTGTCTGCAGAATCTCGTTCCCAGGCGCTATCACGTGATTGCTTAGAGAGCGTAAAGGGGGAGAGGCCACTGCGTCTTACCCAGCGCCTTACACATGATGGAACGCGCTAGCACGTGGGCACGTTCCGGAGGCGCTTGGGCCAATGTTGCGCATGCGGAGTAAGAGTGGTCACGCCACACAGCGCATTGAACTCCGCCATAAGCAGCTTCGCATCTGAACTAGAAAACGTTTAAAGAGTACGAAGTACGCTACCATGGGAGAGCAGAGAGTTGTCCCTTGTGCAAATACTGCCACTGCGCTCTCAAAACGAATTGAGAAAGCTTTAGAGCGCTGCATGGATACACAGCTGTGTGTTTTCTAAAAGTGGTTAGCGATTTACGGTACTCGGCACCTTACTGTGCGAGAGCTGAAAGCCGTCTCTTGGGCCTCACATTTGATGAGGCCTAATTGACAAAAATTACGAGGCTTCTTGCTTTTGTAGGAAGCTTCCGATGCGATCAAAAATATTGCGGATTTGTGTTTAGAAAGAGAGGTTAAAGATTTAGAGTACTTGATACTCTACTACGGGAGAGCTGAAAGCCGTCCCGGCAGTAATCTAAGTTATACGTGCTGTTCTCCGACCCCAGCTTCCCTTGAAGTTCATTGTTGTACCGTCGAGCGTTGCAATCCGTTAAGTAAACAAACTTTAACGTAGAGATATGCGTTTGTTTCGCTGATTACAGTTAGAGAACTCGAACGTCCCGGCACTTTGCTCTTTATATATGGTCACATCACTGCTTAACAGAATATAACACTTTCATGAGAAGAAACAAACTTTTATATCAAGTATGCCTAGCCTCAATATGGGCTGGGAAATAAGGCTTTCCATTTGAACGAAAATCCGCAGGACTAATCTTTTAATAAAGTTAACAACTGGCACACCGCTACTTGTGTGTTTGTTTTTTGTGGACGGCGCTTGTGTTTATTAGGGTGAAAACAATACACATCTCACGAAACGCGAGAAAACACTAGTTCGGACAAAAAAAAAGTTAGGCAGACCCCACGTACCCCGGGAAGTGATGTTATTGTAAAGAATGCGAAGGAAAGGTGACTGTTGTGTTTTTGTTTATTGAGCGTAATGTAACAAAATGACGCTAAGGACATTTACAAATGCTGTAGGCGCAGACGTATGTTACATAGTATCGTGTGTTTTACGTAACCAGTTGTTTACTGCTGCGTAATGATGCCAATGGCAACATTGGTATTAGCAATACCACAAGCGATAGGCTGATATGTAGCACCTGTTCTCGCGAGAATGGTAGTCCCGGACACTGCTACATAAATAAACTTCAGCGGGTTGCACCTAAACTGCCAATGACGCTAACCCGACGAGACGGTTGTATGAAAGAAGTACACATGTAATGTTTATAAAATTCGATAGGCAGCACTGCAACCATTATTGAAGTTTCACTAACATTACTCCTACATATAGTGTTTGTTTCCAAAGCAGTTTCGAGACTTGGCGTGGGCACTGCCGTGGAATTCTTGATTGCCACGCAGAGAATGTTTTCGTTCAACTTCTGCTGGGATTTATAACATTTATTTTTTGCACTCTTCGGGTCAATGGTGCCAATGTCGGTTTTTCTGAACACTCTCGCATTTAAATTGCCAATGTCTGTTTTAGCCGTTCTTCGGTAGATATTAAGTGTCAAACAACTGTGGCCGATACGCTCATACCTGTGGCACATGCCCCCCCCCCCCCCCCCAAAAGGTTTGACAGCTTATGCCACGAGATTGTCACATTATTTATGTAATGATCAGCGAGTCGCATCGGTCAAACTGTATACCCTCCCATACTAATTTTGGTTTACCGCAAGCTAAGGGGTGATCACGAGAGCATCCAGACGTAGGCGGCAATATAGATAGATAGATAGATAGATAGATAGATAGATAGATAGATAGATAGATAATAGATAGATAGATAGATAGATAGATAGATAGATAGATAGATAGATAGATAGATAAAAAGTGCCTGCAACGCAAAGGAGTGTTTCTCTTTAAAATATACAGCATGCCAAAAGTAGCTATGCAAATGATGAGCGTAATTGAACGGTGCCTAATGTGATTACAGCACGATATTTTACGGAAGTCCAACTCTCTTTCTTTAAGTAAAAAAGTTTCAACGCAAAGCAATAAAACAATATTACGATGCTACAATATTTCCTAAACGTGTTAGAGTTACTTTCACTGGCAATATTGTCCGGAAGATAATTCCACGCGCGGATGGAGTGTAATGGCGAAGTCACTATACTCTTATAACAAGAGTGGACAGCCACGTACTGATCTACCAATTACGTCATACGGGATGGAGCTCTCCTACATTGGGTGACGACCGGGATCTCTTTGGACACGGAAATTCGTTGCCTCGTCTGTCGCAGCCAAGCGTCTGAAAGAAAAAAAAAAGATAAACTTAGTGAAGAGAGAAAAGTCTCAACAAAAGCTCAAGTTAAAAAGCCTGTATACGTACGCCATCTTGCTAGCTGCGTGTTTGGGGAGCGCACATGTCACCACCGCTTTTCTTTTATTGCACGTCCCTTGAGAATTCGCTGGTGATTGAGTACCACGCCATGCAATACTCCTGCTCAATTTCACGACCATCAATCGGTTGTGTACCTCCACGGCGCGCGACATTAGCAATACTTTTCCGCGGTGGCCCAATCCACATCGTTCCGCTTAGACGTCGAATTTCAAATGACCCTAATCTCGCATATGCACTTTGGCACTGAAAGTGCCCGAGCGCTACAGGAAACGCGACACCGCTATAAACAAACAACACGTGACAGATTAGGCAGCTCCTCGCGCAGCAATACAATCGATATAGCTGGACTACTACGCCGCCCTGGCGCATGACACCAGCCGTAATACGTTGATGTCCAGTCAGCTTAGATTCGAGGAGACTGTTCACGTCGTTACGTGCTGATAGCGCTATAAGTTACGAGCCATGTGCACGCGCGGGTACTCAAGTACACACGAATGCGTACGGTCAAAAAGCATGGTGCTCCGCCGCTAGCGTTCCTTATCACAAAGGTAACGCTAACATCGAGACGCCCTATCAACAACGACAGACGCGGAAGGCGCCACTTGGCGTGGCGTCTGTACCAGCAGGGTGCAATAAAAAACCGTACGCTATCACATTCGCCGAGACGCTATGCCTACGCGAAAGGGAACGAGATCAGAAGAAGAGGCGTATAGGCTTATAAAAGATTCAGATCAGCGGCGTGCAGTCCGTGGAAGCGAGTACACGTTCGGACTGCTGAATGAAAGAGCACTGGACAAGCTTGAATATCACAAACTGGCCCACTTGTAGTACGGCTAGTTGTGTAGTACGAGATTAAGCCGAGGTTCATTCATGAGTCTGCTGCGGTTCTCCTGGTAGTACACGTGCGCACGAGCTCTTCCTCTAAGTTGAGTCACCGGCGAAATGAATAGAAGGCGATAAAAAAGGGGCAACGATGCATTATAAAGGAAGCAAAAAAGAAAAGAGAAGAACTTGAACATTCTGCAAGGGGTAAAGGAGAGGGGTGGGGTTTTGGGAAGTCAAGAAAAAAAAAAACTCAACTTTCCGGTTGTGACGCGGCCGCCTTACTCGGTAGAGGTGAGATTACGGGGTGAGGTGGCGGAGGGCATGCTACGGCGCCTATGACGAACATCGCTGATGACGCCGACAACGGCCAGTCCCTGGGATGACATCAAGAAGGCGAACGTGCTGGAGGCGCTTATGTAGACGCGCCCCTGTCTGGTCCGTATTTTTTTTTTCCACCGCCTCGTCTCCGTTCATACGTTCTATCTTGCGAAGTTTACCGT